>CM042754.1:890836-912329 GCA_022496165.2 Catalaphyllia jardinei | reverse complement strand
GAGGATCATACTTCACTTGCATCTATAACCGCCGTTCAAATATGAATTATTTCATATACACTTTCATTATTAGTTGTGCTTCTCGGAATAGCTAGTTGCCAAATCTTAAGTATTTACACTGTGTCATACGTTGCATTAACTTGATATGAAGCAGTATTGCATTCGAGGACTGAATTTAAGGGCAGGTATTAGCAGTTTTTAAGCCTTCAGGGTCGAATTTCGTTTAGCAGCATATATTTAGATAGAATGTGCGCACAATTTCGTCTTTATACCCGAAGACAAACAACTGCAAGTCAATAGCAATGTCATAGAATTTCACATCCAACTTTCCAAGAAGCCCAAACATCAGTCATAACCGAATGTAGAGAAAAAGCTTTACACCTCATAAAATAAAAAAGGGCTTTCCGTTTTTAAATTACTCATCTTATAGACAATATGCATTTCGTAAATAATAACCTTTATCATTCGATGCAGTTTTTTCTTCCCTTCCATTGGCCAACAGCCCACCACGTGACCTGCAAATTACTGCCTACAAATAATGGTCTGCTCATGCGTAGTACCGTCTAAACGTGTCTTGCTGCAAAAACTGTTCTGCTCATGCGCAATTAGAACCACGTTCTCGAGAGAAAAATGGCTCATCGCTTCCCTGAGCTGCCAGGAAGTGATTAAAATATGAAATAAACTGACAAATTGACAAATTATGGTATTTTCCTCAACCTCGTCCAATAATTGTTAATTATTTATCACCTGAGCCCTGACATTGCAGTAGAAATCACTGCTTAAACATTTAGTTACTTTAATAGTAGGAGATGAGGACAGAAAACACATGAGAAAAAATTTGTCATAAAATATATATCGTTGGCGACCCCAGGGGACATATGCGTCCCTTAGATCTATTAGAAAATTGTATGTTCTCCCTCTTTCCTTACATAAATGCAAGTATTCGTTGCTTACTTCAATCATTTCGTTGTCGATTTAATGTCGTGGCCATCAAATATCTTATGAACGACAAGGACAATTGCAGGTGTACGTTTTTAGAGGGGTGTCTCTCTTATAAAAGTTTCTGATTAAAAAAAAAATGACTGTTATGTTTAAAATCGATAGTATGTTGTGCATGACATACATGAGCTCTCTCATAATATGTCAAGTTATGCAAGGTCTGGAACCAAAAATGTTCGGAACCCGCTTCGCCGGAAACTTTAATGTCCTCGATAAAAGACCGCATCTCCCGAAAATTTCTGTACTAGCTCGGCCGTCCCAGACCTCATCACTGTTTTTGACTCAAAAATACTGCGTATAATCTGGTCTTCAGATCTCTTTATGGGTGGACTGAATCTGGAAGAGATTTGGGAACGAAATTATCGTGTTCCAAACTGGCAGCCAAAAGGAATAAAAAGCGCATTGTTGTCTATTTATTTTTCCATAACAATCCTCTACTATGATGTGAGGCCCCACAAAGACATCTTGTTTCATTGCAGAGCTTGTAGAGCCGTGTACTCAGATTGGCTACTTAACATGCTATCGAAGAATTACAAAAGAAATGTTGTTGTCTTCGTATACAAATTTCTGTCCCAGGGGTAAATAAATCACGTTTTCTAAAGTCATTTTCAAATGGCACGTGTTTACAAACTTGCTAACGCAGTAAAATACAAATCATCACATCATTCTGCAACCTTCGGGTTTAATTTTTTTTCACTTAGGGAATAACAGGTTCTGAAGAGAGGTGTGGCTTCTAGTTAGTTGTTTCAAGTTATTAGTTGATATTCCTTTGCTTTGATCGCTTTTAGTATTTCTTTTTTTCTCTCTCTACCTTTCAAGATCATAAAACAAGTTTGAAGCCAGCTTCGAAACACCTTATTTTCGTGTCTGATTGAAGTGTTGCGACCCTTCAACCGACCACCCACCCCCTCCCCCCACTTCAGCGCTTCGGTTTACTCAGGGCAGTCATAGGTTCGAAGACTACTGTGATTGAATGCAAACACCAAAAATGTAAAGGCGAAAAGGCGAGGAAAGCATTCAGAATAAAGTTTTAGCTTGAACATCTTTTTCGTGGCATGGACTGCACAATCTACAATTACAAATGAACAACACACGCTAGAAATACTTTGTCCTGACTGTATTCAAATGTTACACTAGAGTCTACGGCACAAATAAAGTCTAAATTGCTTCTATTCTTCTCGGCCGATGTCCGATGCCCTTCTGAGAACCTCCTCATTTCCTGAACTTATCCTTAACACACTTGTCTATGCGCGACACCAGTTCACTGTCACAATCATCACAGTCAATAACGCCCCCACAATTGTGATCACAATAATCGAAATCGGACAGGCAGTCATCGAGGCATTTGTCCAGGTCCGGCGTCGGAACACCAAATGTTGACACGCTGAGGAAGGCAAACAGAACGAGGATGGAAAGTATGGCAGTCTTCATCTGATAAAAGACAAAAATAGGATATAGTTATATTTTAAGGAGAGGTTTTCGTCAAAGCGTCGTGCACTAAAATTGCAGTTTTAGAACGAGTTTGGAATATTTTGGTTTTATGGCGTCAAGCCCAACTGGCTTGTATATACCTTCCGGCGACTAACTCCGGTTTCTACAGCATGAACAGGCTAGGAGAATTACTACTCTTCCCAGATGGAATCCTAATCTATCGCAGGTAACTCCCCAGCCTGTCAGATTGCCAGTACAATTTGCCGAAACTCATTGATACAACTAGGTCGGGCGAAGCACTGTGAGAGTGAAGTGTCTTGCTCAAGATTACAACACAATAGAGGATCCTTTCTTTAACTTTTCCATAATAACTCATCCAGAGTGCGTATAGTTGAGGTCAAAGTCTCACCCCAATGATATCAGGACGTCGACTCAAATGATAGAGATAAGTGAACGGTCAGGAGCCCATCACTTGGAGCCTGCAACTACCCCATATTCCTGTCACGGCGTTTTCACAGACCGATCTATTTTTAGTTGAATTTATCTTGAATTCAGATCCCCACGGGAACCTCAGTAACCAATTGTAATCACAAGCACGGACTAATGTCGGCATGTCGAAATGATTTCGACATGTTCACGCGTGAGGCCGCATTGTTTTATTCTCACCGAAGGGTGCTCACGTAGCGTGGAACTGGCCTATTTCGCGGGAAAAATAGACCGGTCTGTAAAAATGCCGTTCCATTGGCTTATTATGGGAGTTGCAGGCTCCTGGTGAATCTATTCGCAAGGCACTGTTCTCCAATCTAGTGGACGTGTGCATAAACGCGTGTCGTTTGCGATCAGGTGTAAGTGATCATAATGCCCTCAGTCAGTACATGGGTGTATTTTAGGGTAACTGTTGAATTTCAAAGTCTTAATCCACTGCTCAGTTCTGCTCAGCATTAGCAATTACGGAACACTTTCGCCTATCACCTCCAATTGACACTTTCCTTTTCACGTTAAATAGAAAAATTAATTCAAAAGCAGTTTGTTATCATCAACTGGAAACAACACTTCCCTTAATCATAAAAATTACAATTTCCTCGATTGCGATTGGTTTTAAAAAACTCTTATTTCTCACTAATTTACTTGCCAAGTTGTTATCGGCCAGTTTGTTATTGGACAGTTCAATAAGCCAATCACTTTCAAAGTTGTAGTTTAAATCAACCAATCACATTCAAAGTTGTAGTTATGTGTGTGCGCGCCCTTGTTTTTGTGTTTTTGGCGCCTAATTACTCGTGGGAGGCGCGGTGGTCTGAGAATGTTTACGTCTCCTTTGTCAGTATTTTAATGCAAATATTCCCTTTCTTTCATAACTTGACTATTCTACTTTCCTCGGAAATTGTAATTTTTAAGTTTAATTGGTTATAAGACTTCGTGTTGTCCAATTCATACTCGTGACAAACAAATCGGACTTCCGCTGTGCGGTCGTCCGATTTTGTTATCACTCTTATGATAACAGGCCTAATTGGACTCCACTCAGTCTTATTACCATTACTTATTCCACGTATTTTTGACATATCTAAATAGACACCAGTCAAAAGTAATTTATTTTTGTAGAAAACATTACTGAATCAATATTTAAAGGATTCTGTCTCGGTGGAGAAGACATGACGTGAATTTTTGTTAGTTTTAGCGGCGAAACGCTGTGATCTTGATTTGATTTGCCAATCGGGCGACTCAGTAAAACAGGGTTTTCATTTCTTGATATCAGAGATTTGTTAAAAGCCGATAATTTTCCTCCGTAAAAGATCGTATCTCCCGACAATTTCTAGACTAGCTCGGCCGTCCCAGACCTCGTCACTGTTTTCGGCTACAAACTATCGCGTATAATCTCGTCTTCAGATATCTTATGGGCGGACTGAATCTGAAAGAGATCTGGGAACGAAATCATACTGCGTGTTTTAAATCCAAAATGGCTAACACCAGGGAAAAAAAGCGCCCTTTATCTTTTTTTACAATCTCTACTTTGATGTGCAATGAGGCCCCATACAGACATCTTGTTTCATTGTAGAGCTTGTGGAGCCGTGTACTCAGGTCAGTGGCTACCAACATGCTACCGAAGGATAAGGTTTGATATCCGGAACAATCAAGGTCGAGGCAAGTGTTTGCCAAGACCTTAATTATTCCGGATATCACAATAACAGAATTCAATTATTGTTTTATTAAAGATTTTTTTTTGGAAAATACACAAAAACTTCTGTGTAAAATGCAAGTAGATTTTATTTGAGCTTGTAAAAAAACAAGGACAAACGTACCAAGCGGCCGCATCACTCGAAACCATTCAAGTGCTCGCGTTCTTTAGCCAAGGGTGCACAGTGCGCAGTGCTCACTGCGCGCGGTATAATCTGCAGATAGAATTGGATAGCAGATTATACTATAATCATGCTAATCCATAAAATCACGTGCACAGCAACATATGACAGTCTCCCTACATCAAGGAAGCACAGAAAGCCGCAAAACTCTAGAACAAAAATTTATTTTTCAAATCGGCACTCTTAATCCTCACGGTATCAACGAACGTTTTTCATTCAACTAATTTATTCTGTTGTTTTTCACGTTGCCAGGCACCAACCAATAGCATAGCTCCATATTTCTGTATATAAACCACACACAACCCACAATTCCTCGATTCGCTCCGACGAAGGGCTAGCGCTCGAAACGTCAGCTTCCGAATCTCTTTACGGTGGCCAATTCACATTAACAACTCAGTTGATAAAACCAAGGGCGTAGCCAGGGGGGGTCCTGGGGTGCCCGAGACCGCCCCTTTCTAAGCCTTTTTGTAAGCAAACAACCTACAATATTCTGGTGACAAGTTGACGTTTCGAGCGCTAGCCTTTCGTCGGAGCGAATCGCTCCGACGAAGGGCTAGCGCTCGAAACGTCAGCTTCTGAATCTCTTTACGGTGGCTAATTCACATTATCAACTCAGTTGATAAAACCAAATTATCTTGTAATACTCCCACCGACGCAGCACCACAGTTTCTTTAGAAACTTACCCCCTTTACAAATAAATCAGTTTTGTGCAACGCGGGTTTAAAAACTCAAAATCTTACAAGGAATGTATAAGCTCATTAGCGCTCTTGCCACCAAGAATTTTTCAATTTTTAAAAGACAATATCTCCTTGAATGTTGCACCCAACGGGCTAAAAATTCCAAAATGTATTTAAAAGTTTCACTAGCTCTTTAGCTGCTTGGAGTCAATTCATATCTAACATGTTTCCTACTGTACACAAAGCCGTATGCAAATGAGCATGCGAAAATGTAAACAAACTCTCCCTTTTGAGCGAGAGAAAGTCAATTTTCCGTTGCTCAACATCACTCTTGCTATGCCTGGGGTCTCTGGCAAAAGTTTCTCGACAGTGGCATGTAGCTTCTTTTTCAAGCTCATTGGCTCATTGGTTACGCTGCAGGTTTTACATAACATGATTACGTAACAAAGATGTGGTTTTCACATATAAAGACATGCAAGCATTTCCCACCTCTGTAATAGCAATGACTATGGAGCCGCAGAAACCAGCAGATCAGAAACTTATTTTCTGTCCAGTTTCTTCTCTGTTCTCTCTTTCAGTCTTCAGTGAGGAGGAAGACAACATGCTTGCCGACTGTTTCGCATTTAGCGAGGTGGTAGAGCCTGGATGGATAGGGTACAATCCTCAAAAAATCACAGCCATTACCTCGAATGACATGTTGAGTCCAACGACGAAAAACTCCCACATTGTTCACTCTAAGAAGCAGATGATCCGAGTAAGGAATCAAGAGGATATCTCGACATTTGAGGGTCTTCTGGAAAAACCAGTTTTAATCTGCGTGACTCGACGGCAGCATTGTCGTACGATTAATGTTTCGCCGCCTGATACAGAAAACTATCCCAAACATATGGTTAGTGGGTTCGATATAGACTTTGCTGTCATATTTCCACCTGCTATATTAAAGCAGGCCTTGAAAGACACATTGGAACTATTCCGCCTCCAACTTAACACAAAACAAAAACTTTGCCTGATGGTAGACTTGAAGCAGGTTTTGAAGGAGCTGATTCCTCAGGAACTGCAAGTGGCTGACTCCCTTGAATATGTCTCGTGGCACAACACAGCGTTTTGGATAACAAACCACTGCAAACCACACCAGTCTCTAATGTACGTCAACAGTCTTCTTTTCTGGACAGCTCTGTTTCCCTTCGCGTTTTTTGCAGCCCTCCCATACCGCGTTGGGCGCCGCCTGCTTTGCAGAGACGAACGCCTTTCGTTGAGGTATCCAATGGAGTTTAAAGGTCGTGCGCCTTGTGACGATGAGAGGGTTGTGGTGTGTGTCTGGTGTAACGACCCGCCGCCACCAGGAGAATACAACAAATACAATGACAGATATACTTTAAATACCACACAGTTTGAGTGTCTCGAACCGTTATTGCGGAAGTCGGACTTGATCACGTTTGACTTCAGCCGCAGAAAATGAAGACGAGTATTGAAAATTAAACATATCAGATACAAAGGTCCTCAAAGTTATTCACTGTCCCAGCTATACCGTCATACAAGAGCTAGTCACGGAAAGTTTCTCTTGGCTTCCGCAGCGCGACTTGTTAGGAAATCTACAACTATATTTTGTTACCCAGCTATATAACACGAACATGGAATATAGTTGCTCGATTTCGTGCCAAAATTTCACTTTTCAGAGAGTAGAGTACCACAAATTGTACGTTTTTGAATCATAATAAAGACATGGATTAACTGCAAAATCGTAATATTTTAGCGTAGCAAGATTTTCAACAATTTAGGGTGTTGAGCTTGCTCACGCTAGAAACAAGCGACCTTTCCAAAGATGAAATTCACTTGTGTTTATAGACTGAGCAATGCAATGAGTCTCGGATTTATTGTTAATACACGCTTGTACCAATTACAACTAAATTTTTTTCGTAGGAGTAAACAAGCCCTTTAGAATGAATTCGCTAACCTTTTGATATTTCTTGAATCTAATTAGTGACCGGCTCAATTTGCCTGGAAAGTTCTTTGTAAAGAACACAACGCCCTAAACCGAAAAGTACAAAGGTAATGAAAATTCTTTGTTAACGAAAACAATAACGTATTAAACGAAATTCATGTTGCTAACAAAAGCTAAAATCGAATTTTTAACACCTGGTTTTGGAATTCTAACACAACAAGATTGCAGCCAGTCTAAGCCTATGGATTTTGTGGGTTTATTTAGGTTTGGTAATTTTTCTATTTCAATGTCACGGGCAAACTGGGAAGAGGTGTTATTGTTCTTTCTTTTTGTTCTGCAGTAGCCAAAACAACTTGAAAAATAACCTGACTTCAGGTTATATATATCACATCTTTTCGACCTTTCAGCCTCTACTGTAAAACGAAGCTCTCGGAGAACGAAGCCGATTATTCTAATATGTAGATCAGTGAAGTTATCTTCGTTCTTCGAAGGCAATGGTACGTTGTTTGAAAAGCAAGGTACGTTGGAATTAACTCTAGTATGAAAATTCTTCAATGGGCCGCATGACGAGACGAACTGAAACGACCTTGAGTAAAAAACAGCAATGACGTCATTGCGTTGCTCTGGTAACTATGCACAGCACTGGAAACTTTAGTCTATCCCCAGCAAGTGATTTAAGTTTTGTAACTTTTTTCTGTTTGGCCTTCTCCTTCGAGTATGAATAACCTCAAACGTCAACAAACATAAACAGTGAAAAATTCTTCAGTGAAATTCTGAACAGTACGCGTGAGGGCCTGAGAACTAGTGTGGAAACACTTCTTTTCTCGTTTTATGAATTCTGACCGAGAAACGATCGATCTATTTTTCGTTAATTTTCGCTCTTCGTTGGCAAAGCTACTCCAAAGATTTCATAAAGATTTGCTTCGATCCTCGAATTGATCCGTAAATTTACATAGGTCGTGACCCGAAGACTTCGGCCCCGACAATGAGTTGAAGAATGTTCCCGATAGTCTTCTGAAGATTATCGACATCACACCACTTTTCAGTTCGGTATTCTAAAAATGCACTGTGCTTTCGGCAAGCGACCAGAAAATTGCGCCGTCGAAACACTGAAAAATCATGACCTGCAGCGAACGCTATAAAACTTTTCTAGTTATTAGCATGAGTGAAACATTAGCTGCCAAGTTGTTAGGATATCTTAAAGTTAACGAGAGATGATAGTTTCACTTTTTCGGATGAATTAAAGCTTCAACCCAAACTTCTCAGCACTGAGCCGATCTAAACCAAATCAATCGATCCCTTCGAAACGAGAACAAGACCAAATTTCCTTGTGATCTTCAAGCATTCAATATATGTCTGGATTCAGTTGTGAAAACAGTGTTAAAGAAATTAAATCGCTCCCCTCTCAAACGTTTTTTCTTTGCTACAGACTCCAAAGTAGACGATTAAAAACTGATACTTATTTTCCTTTCCGTGCTCTTCTTTCTACTTTGTTTTTCTTTTCATTGCTTGGAGTGATTTTACAGTTAGGAGTCGTGAAATCAGAGTACATTTGAGTGGTTTTATGTTAAGTATTAACATAGTTTTTATAAATCCAGTCTTTCAAAAGTGAAATAAATATCATCGCCTCAAAAAAATCGGCGGTTTCTGCATTGCTTCTTCGCAAATAAAAGCAACATTTCTCAGTATTACATTTTTAATGATCTACGACCTTATTTAATCGCCTCAGCACAGTAAGCGGCCTACCTTAAATCTCCTTCGGATAAGTTTATCTTCGACTTCCTTCTTCTTGGTTCTTTCTGTTAAAGATCTTCCCAACACTGAGTGAACTGATTAACGAGTGTCCAAAAGATAAGCTTTTCTTGCCAATTATCGCAATAAGAAGCGGAAATTTGAGATTAATCAGTGATACCCTGCGCAATACGCTGCAAATTGGCTCCGAGAGAAATGTTTGCCCATTTCCTTAGCTTTAGGGTTACAAATTTTATGTTCTTTCTTGAGCTGCCGAAAAAAAGATAGAAATTAATCGGCAGGGACTGATATTTTTTTTTGGCTTTAAAATCAGCTATTAATTTCATAGCTAAAAGTAAAGATCCTTTATTTAAATTGTTACTCCGCGTGTTTCAATGTTATTTTTGTTGTTATTATTTACTATGCGTTAAGTCTGAAGTAATCTAGAGCTCTGCAATTAAACCAAACGGTCAATCTTTTTTTTTATCATTTGAAGTGGGTCACCCCAAATTCACTTTGGTGAAAGCACACTGCAACAATATGCTGTTTCGTTTTGCCGACCTCAACATCTTTTCTCTAATTCTATTCAGATTATTTCTTCCAGCTTCCTGATATTGTGGTATTGGTGATTAAAAAGAGATCACTTTGAAATCTCAATTTACAAGTTAACAAACTAAGTACACTTTTCTGCTTCCCAAGATTTGAAAACAATTAGAGTTTCTCATGGTGATGTTTTAATCTTGCTAAAGATTCTCATTTCATTGGTTTACAATTGGCACCAAGAGAAGAAATATTGTGTTACAAAATTAGTAGTTTAATGCGGAAATGAATGCTGATTAAAACTCTACGTAGATAAGAAAAATATTGTTCAAGTTTAATTACGGAATTTTTTCAGTTGTTATTAAATCTCCCAAAAAATTTATCAAATTCCTTCTAATGCCGTTAAAAATTAAAAACGTTATTACGGCTTAAATTTAGTATTTTAAAAGTTTGTTCCGAGGAAAATCCCGCAATTCAATCTCAAAGAAATCACTGTTAGGTGATGCAATTAACCAAAAACAATGACTGCGTAATGGTGAAAAAACATTTACACGAGTTAACAAAGAATATTTCTTTTTTTCTGAATAAGAAGACATGTTGGTTGTTCAAAATAACTGAAAAATGTTTTTTGGCCATGCCGCCGGGGTATCTTGGGGGTATCTTGCAATCTTTTCCAAAAATGAAACTGTCGTTCCTGAAATACTTTTGGATTGTGAATGAAGAAATCGTATTTGCAAATCTGTTTTGGACCAGATAAGAAAAGATTTTTGACAGCTTACCGAATACTGACGCAACGTAGTCCTCACAGACATCGTCATGTGAAATAATTTGACCTAGGAATCATGAGGTAAAAAGGTAAACTACTTTTGAACAATTCCATGATGAACAAAGTTGGAATTGCGAAATATTTCCAAATAATACCCCTTTTGGAAAATTAAAACGAATTTATATTTTAATTTGTCAACTTTTTCATACCTTTCTTTATAAACTGTTTTACAACTACTGAATTCAAAGTATAAAGCGCTTCCTAAAATCTCTGACTCTTGTCTAAATTTCTGAAATCATATCATGTGATAGATTCTACGCTGCATTAATCGTTCACAACAATCCAGAATAATTTACAAAGCAAATTGCTGGGACATTAATGAATTTTACATCGGTAAAACTAAACGATGGCTTCATGAAAGGAAAACCGAACATTTCAAGGCCCTCGCTAAAAAAAAATTCCTCAGCCATTGCTGAACACGTCAAACCACCGGACATAACATCACGTGGGGTCACTTTGTTATTTTGGCGAATAACAAAACAGACTATCAAAAGTCAATGCGTCAAGCCACTGCTCGCCTCGAATAGCTCTACCTAACTGCGAGCAGTGGTACATCAAATTTTGTATTGTGTCTATTTTCTTAATAAACTTGAACTTGAAACCTGAAACTTAGTACTTATGAAATTGGTACATTTTCCTTTACTGTTTTAATTAGAAAATAGGAAATTTAACAAGCCGAAGCTACGAATCTCGCGATAACTCTAAAATCATTTACTTTGTCACTGTCAAAACTATCACAGCGAAACTGAATCAGGGACACAGCGATAAAAACGAAATGAACATTTAAAAAATTAGCCGCTTTTATTCTCGTTCTTCATACAATGCAGAACTTGGTCATTTCACGTTGTTGTTTTGCAGAGGACGACGAAGAAATGTACCAAGAATTATAACGCACGTGCAAAGTTACTCTACTGTTCATTGAACCTTTCGTTTAGAGAGGCGTTGCTGGTCTTAAACTCCGGACACCGGCCTCGACTCAGTGGCCTGGCCCAGTTGTTCGAAGGCTGGATATAAAGCTATCCACCGGATAAGTCGCTATCCAGTAGACTTCCAGTGGATAAGTGTTAATAAAACAAACCACGCTATCCACTGGTCCACCTTTCGAATTCGAACAACCCAAACCCAGACCTGCCAACTCTCACGGTTTTGCCGTGAGTCTCCAGGGGGGGGGGGGGGTGTGCGGCCCGCTTTATGATCAAAATCTGCGATATTCTCTACCCTATTTATGACCTGATATTTACGAGGAATGCTAGTGCCATACCGAGCTGTGATTTTTGCTTGTGTTCAATAACTTACATCGTTTTTCTCCGCGTCTGTCCACCATTTTGAAAGGGGAGTAGGCCGTGGGGATGAGGTTGGTGTCTAGTGAAGGGATTTGATCGGGGAAAAAATAGAATCTCACTATTTTTTGTAGATTCTCCAGATTTTTTTCATGGGTCTCTAGATTTTCCTTTACCAGGGGTTGGTAGATCGGCGGGAATATTGTCGAATATGAGCCTGCTAATGCTCAGCGGCTAAGCCATCAGTGACACCTTTGTGTGACCCTTCGTGTTCATTTTCCTGTTTGTTCGAGTTTGTTCGGTCGTTTGTTCGTACTTCTTATCGTACTTCTTTATTTGTGAAATGTGTGATGCTATTTCGTAATATTTTGTACATTTGGGCCATTCAAGAATTGTACAGAACAAGAAATCAATGACATCTCCGTGGCCGAGCTGTTTTCATACTTTTTGCGGTAACGAGAAGCCTTCAATGATTTGTGACGAGATTTCATTCTTTTCTCGTGGATAGCGCCAGATCCTTTCAACGATTACGAAATCGTAAAAGTCATCCAGACGGGATATTTTACGACAGATCCAGACAATCGATTGCAACTGTACTTGACCTTTCTCAGTTGTTTACGTACTTGAGTTTAATGCTCAGTAGCTTAATTTCCTACGATCGCAGTGCAGAAGGCTTCAAGTTTATTTTTATTTAAGGAAAATGGTAGACTCTTCATCAGCAATGAATGTGGATCTGAGTATTATGAAACGGATGGTTAAAGACTTCACGGCTGGAGCCATTGGAGGAACTGCATGTGTGTTAGCTGGCCAACCTTTCGACACAATTAAGGTCAAGATGCAGACTTTCCCTTCACTTTTCAAAAGTGCATTCGATTGTGGAGTGAAAACGATGAAACAAGAGGGTTTCAAGGGGTTGTATGCTGGTACAATTCCCTCATTAGCCGCAAATATTGCGGAAAACTCTATTCTCTTCTTGTTCTATGGTCAATGTTTAACAGTTGTGAAGAAAATTGTGGGAAAGCAAGATGAAAAGGAGTTAAGTGTGTTAAACCGGGCATTTGCTGGAAGTGGAGCGGCCGTTTTCTCTTCGTTTGCCTTATGTCCCACGGAATTAGTTAAATGCAGGCTTCAAGCTCAACATCAAATGAATATTATGGCAGGGAAGACTGGAGTCAAGAGGTACTAACTTGTAATTTACTGCTATATTGAATACAGTTCTAGACATAATGTGCACTTCATGGCATGCATGGGTTCTCAGTAAAGTGGCTTCCTTACCTAGACCAACAAAGGGGCCATTCCATTTAATATCTGCACCCCCCCCCCCCCCCATTGAGGTTAAGGGAAATCCGAGGGAGAGAGGGGGGTCTTTTGTGTGTCGGCATCTTTGATCTTTGAATAAATCCTGAAGGGGGAGTGTGTCGGCACTTTGATCTTTTTTTCTTGGGGGGGGTCAAAAGTTTACTTTTCTGAGGGGGTGAAATATAAAGTACTTCAATAGGGGGAGGGGGGGGGGGGGGTGCAGATAAAAAATGGAATGGCCCAGAGTAAAATAGTCAGACAGGAGACATTGGCTTCCTTTATATGCCTCCCATACATGCCCCTTGGTTTCATTTTTCGTTGACATGTAATTCCCATTAATCCTCAATTTCTCCTCCTTACTTTGAATTCTTAATAAAGTGTTGAATTTCCTGACCCTGAGCAACAGATTTCTTATGATGCCTTTTCCCTCCAGGGATATTCCTCTAATGGCCTCTATGGGGAGGCTCTGCCCAAAGGGGGTACACGGTTAGACTTTGGGGCAGAGCCTCCCTGTAGAAAACTTGCACCCTCCTCCCCAGGGTGTGATGATCCCATGCTCCTTCTCCCCTCTGGGGATATTCCCTCTAATGGCCTCATAGGGAGGCTCTGCCTGAAAGGGGTTCAGGATTAGACTTCACGGCAGAGCCTCCCTCTAGAAAACTTGCACCCTCCTCCCCAGGGTGTGATGATCCCATGCTCCTTCTCCCCTCTGGGGATATTCCCTCTAATGGCCTCAGGGAGGCTCTGCCTGAAAGGGGTTCAGGGTTAGACTTCACGGCAGAGCCTCCCTGTAGAAAACTTGCAGAGTAATCCCCACCTCCCCAGGGTGTGATGACCTGATACTTCTCAACATTTCCCTATGAGCTAGGGGTCAACTCTAGCGTAAAGGAGACCATATAAAAATTGCATACAGTAAACCAAATATGAAGAAATCTTATCTGGCTTACAAAAATATTTACTAGGTGAATAATGTATGCAAATGATTAAGTCCCAAAATAGTAAAATACCTTTGGATGGTACCTCTATTTATGCAAACCTAAATATCGTAAGGTTCTCACTGTTTGAATATTTTTACTCTTCAGCGGTGTAATGCAAGTGACGATACAAATTGTCCGTGAAGATGGCTTTTTGGGTCTTTTTCGTGGTATGATACCAACACTGGTGCGTGAGGTACCCGGGTATTTTTTCTTCTTTGGTGGCTATGAGCTGAGCCGTTACTTCCTTACACCCAAAGGAAAAACTGTTGATGACATTGGTGAGAAATATTTCTATCAATATTTGTCAACAGTTATTCAGCTTTCAGATGAATAAATGTTGATGTAAAGTGTGCAAGATCAATGGGCATTGTCTATTGTTTTTTATAATTTTTAACAGTCATTCAAGTGGAGCCTGCAATTGCAAAAAATTTCGAACAATTATTTTAATTTCTGACCAGAAGGTATCTGAATATAAAACTGTCCAAAATTTTTAAGCATCTGAAATTTTAAGTGTCCAAAATAGTTCTAACACAGTGTTAAATTTTTAAGACGGATTCCGCTCAAAGTTCGAGCAATCAGTGCAAAAATTATTTGCTAAAAATCTACTCACAAAACATTAGCTTTTTGAGTACTATTTAAAACCTCTCTCTGTAGTTCATTTCTCTGGGTGACCCCATGATGAAATCGCCAAGCATTCTCGAGAAATTTAATGTCAAACCTCATAAGAATGCTTCATGCATGTATTGAAATATGTATAACTTCAAGTTCAATTTTCTTTCGCGGGGTCATCTAGGGAACTAAAATCTCGATAAGATCTTTTTACCTTTCTTAAAAATGTTACTGTGCTATGAGGTTTTTTTGGTAACTTTTCCATTATTGCTCGAATGTTGTGCGGAAATCATCTTAAGTAGCTCCAAAGCTCTTCAGTTTATTTTATGAGGTATACTCTAGTTAAGGCAATGCTTGAGAAACATAATAGATCAGGTTGATATAAATTTTCTTGTTTTCTTTTTTTCTTGTCAGTGAGTAAAACCTTGACACTGCAGTGAAACTATCATTTTCACAGATGCTGTTTCAGTTTAATGATTTTGAGTTTTCTAGGTGTAAATTTCCATTAGCTATGTTTCGTTGCAGTGCCCCAATTTTTTGTCCAAAATTTTTTCTGTAATGAGATAGAAAGTGTTCAAAAATTAAGCGTCCAAAATAATTTTTTGCAATTAATGTACTCTGTAAGGTCTTTTTCATACCGGTATTAGATATGTAATTATAGCTAGACCTTCATTAGATTTATATGATTATTTCATTGTACATTGCCTTGGCAGGTGCTGTAGGACTTATTTTCTCTGGTGGCATGGCAGGTGTCTGTCTCTGGCTTGCGATATTTCCTGCTGATGTTATCAAGTCTCGTATTCAGGTACCCCTTGGCTAGTTACTTTGTTATTATTTCATCTGATCTTAACTTATCCTCCAGTCTCATGCTCCTCATTTGAAGGGATGTGTGGAAAAAAGCCCTAAGTGACTTCTGATCTCTTGTCAAATTCTCCTTTTTGTACAAGGAAGCAAAAAGCAATTTGCTAGGAGAATCTTGCAGTCTATCAGAAGTCTTTTTCCATGCACTCCTTCATTAATCTGCTGATAGTTTCCATGATCACTCCCTTTTGGTCATGTGAGATTTGATTCTTAACTGAATAAACTCTAAGCATCAATATTGTACCAAATACTTCTCTTTCAACAGATATTAACTCAAGGCTCTGATAAAGTACCAGGATTCTTTGAAACTGGCATTAAGATTCTTCGTAATGAAGGTTTGTGGATTTAAATCTCACTGTACACCTCATACACGTAGCTGTAACTCATTAACCACAAACATGTCTTTGTATGTAAATTACATGATATCATTCATTTGAACTTTGTGCAAGTATTTGCCCCCTGATCACATATTGATCAATTGCTTAATATATGTTCTAAAGATAAGAGATGATTAATCTTTGGGCACTTATTGGAAACTAAACATTTTTTTTTTTGTCTGTACTTGACAGAAAGTAGTTTTTCTTGAACAAACTACATCGTCAGAGTCCATAGGGAATGCAATACTCTAAGTAAAATATATAAAGAGACAATATAATTCTAAGAAATAAATATGCTTATTCCAAGTGCAGGGGCCCTATATTGGAATATGGGTATTAATTAGGAAAAAGAAAACAATATTTTTATTTGTTGGTTGGTGGGAAGAGGGGGCGGGGGGGGGGGGGGGGGGGTGGGTTTTCAGACAATTTTAGGGAGTTAAGTTTCATTTATTTATAACACAGAACTTTACATATCTTGTGAGTTACAATAACGTTTTTCAACAGGACCAAGGGCGTTGTACAAGGGTCTGGGACCAACATTGGTACGATGCTTTCCTGCCTGTGGAGCTCTGTTTGTGGCTTATGAAGGAACACAGAAACTATTGAACAATGTATAGATCATACACTTCTTAGCAGCGGTTTTCAATCATTGTTTTCAATATATCAAGGTGTCAGTATTATTGAAGTGCAAAGCATGTGAAAGCGTCATGCAATCCAGTCAGTTGTTTTTAATTAATTTTCTCCTCACTGGCAGAGAAAAGGTTTAGTCTGATTTGAAAGAGCACTTATGTGTAAGAAATTCATCAAGGTTAAAAATTCAAACCAAAGTAGACTCATGAAATACATCCACAGTCAGGTTATAATGTTTGTGAATTGTGGCTTGTGTTCCCACAGCATTTGTCATTATCTCTAACTTCCACTTGTGTTTCTATTTAACAATTAGATTATCAGCTCAAGATTTCTATTGCGTGATAGTTGACGAGGGCACAGCCTGAGTCAACTATTGCACGATGGAAATCGAGAGCAAATAATCTAATAATATTATTGTTTTAGTATAGATCTACTAGTCGTTCAAAACTTAATCTAAATCCTCCTCTCAACACTTTGAAAACGCCAAGAAATGGCCGTCATTTTGTTATCAAGTGCACACTGTTACACTACTCACTATCTATCACAGAATAGATAGTGAGTAGTGTAGCCAATCAGAGAACAGCATTTGTTATAGAACGCTAGTACATTTATACTAAAACTTGATAGAAACATGACCAGTACATGTTTTCTCTTTTTCTTAAATATTGGTTTATGTGTCATTTTTGTCCCGTTCTTTCTCTCTCTTTTTAAGACAATGCATTTAACATTTTGCTCAAGGCAAAATAAATAAAAGATAATTTGGTTTTATCAACTGAGTTGATAATGTGAATTAGCCACCGAAAAGAGATTCAGAAGCTGACATTTCGAGCGCTAGCCCTTCGTCGGAGCGAATCGAGGAATTGTGGGTTGTGTGTGGTTTATATACAGAAGTATGGAGCTACACTATTGGTTGGTGCCTGGCAACGTGAAAAACAGAATAAATTAGTTAAATGAAAAACGTTCGTTGATACCGTGAGGATTAAGAGTGCCGATTTGAAAAATAAATTTTTGTTCTAGAGTTTTGCGGCTTTCTGTGCTTCCTTGATGTAGGGAGAGGCCGCAGACTGTCATATGTTGATACAACCAAATTATCTTGTAATACTCCCACCGACGCAGCACCATAGTTTCTTTAGAAACTTACCCCCTTAAAATAAATAAAAGTTGCAAATTAATTATATCATGAGAGCATGCAAGAATCGTATTATCATGAGTAGTGAATAAATGGTTAACAGATTCAGTGCAGCCTTAAAGAAAAGAATATTTTGGGAGAAATTTTCCTGGCCTTTGCAATTATCACAAGCATATTGCCAGTGGTATAATATTTTTTAAAATTATTGCACTGTAAGCTTTGCTGCAAATATTTATGTTTGCCCAAGTATTGGTAGCTATAGATTTTTCTTTAGTTTAGAATATAATATTGTGTGTAACTGGGTTTCCAAATTCTGAAAGAAGAAATCTGATAGAATATAACATCAAGATAATGGTTAAATTAATAGTGACAATTTTAAAAATGTATTTTAGGAACTTTTAATGGTTAATAGTATGATCACTTACCAGAAACGTTTTTCTAGTTCAGTATATCAATAAGATGAGATAAAGTTGCAAGTTTTGGACTAATTAACTGTAGAAGTTTCAAAATTGTAGTGACCTAGTTAAATACAAAATGCCCAGAGATTGGGATTGAGTTTGGTCTCATATACATCATATCATTACATTATATAATTTCCAGCAAACTGCACATTTCCCCAATAAGAGCTAAGAGAAATGAATTGAGGGTAGTAGAAAAATAAATTAAGAAATGGCTGGAACAACAAGGAGTGTTTCTAATCTAACTGGATGGGAAGTTAGTCTGTATCATTTTTTGGCATTTAGAATGTTGTATTCCAGCTAGTGACAGACAAACTCAGGTTCTTGCTTAACTGAAAAGTTTGAATTAATCTATTTATTTCAGATTCCTGTGAGAGAATATGCATTAAAAAAATAAATAAATACAAAACAGTGTATAAAAGAAGTTTTTTTTTCTGATATTGCCATGGAATGTATTTTTTTCTGGTTTAAGCCCTGCCATTTCTACAACTAGGTGTAGAGGAAAGAGCCAGGACTTGAACCCAAAACACCAACCATTGGGCTGCAATGCCTCCCACAATAAAGTTACAATCAATTGAAATTTAACTTATTTTATTGTGCTTATATGGGAAAGTGTGTACAGTCAAACCCCTATTAAACCGTCAGGGAAATATGAGGTGACAGCTTAATAGGGATTTTGTTTACTTCAAGTGTTTTAACCTTTAGGTTAATTTCTTTGTGAACATGGAGTGACTTCAGAACAGTAAAATTATGATAAACATCTGAATGTTTTTATCACTTGTTACCTGCTATTTTGGACTCTTATTTACCATTGCCCTTCCAAAACAAAGTTAATCAACGTGTATATTATTTTAAATTTTGAGTGGCTGTTTAAGTAATGATCCAGATAAGAACTATAGCATTTTCTATTGTTCTCCAGCAATACGCTTTCCCCAGATGGAAACGGTTGTGTTTTCACACGAAAGAATTTATCAACCGATGGGAGGCAGGGTTGTGACATAAAATGTATTTAAACTCTATTTTGAAAGTTAGTTTCCTTTGTGTGAAAACATTTCAACCAATCACAACCAGTGTAAACAAAGACAATGAAAGCTTCCAATTTTCCAATGTTCCCCACATAGGATTACTGTGGTATTTAGACTTGGAAGAGATTTTGTCTAAAGAAAAATAGTTGATAAATTAAAGTTGAAGAAAGATACAGCTACCTGAAGGTTTGGTAGATTTTGCTGATTGAGCCAATCAGAAGTATATAACAATAGCAAAGTTGTGCAAAAGTTAGCACTTTTCTGCATTCCTTGCCGCGCGGTGCTATCCTTCTTACATGGACCGTTACTAATAAAGGTAAAGACAACAGAAAAACTCTCTCCAGGATGTCCAAAAGGTGGCCAAGGTGGCCTAATTTATAGATGTAGGGTTTTATTTACAGCATTTTACTGACAATAATTTCAGGACTTTGACAGTTGGCTGCTTCATAGAGATTCCACTCTGTAAAGTGTAAACTTGCCTAAGAGAAAGAGTTAGTTTTAACGTTATTGTCTACCATTCTGCAACTAGATGCCAGAGAATGCCAAAAAATATCTTTCCCATGATATTCTAACAAACTTAACACAATTTGGGCTGCAAGACACTGTCTTGATAACCCACCAAATTATCCATGGTACATGTACTACCCCATTAAATAAAATAAAATAGCACAATTATTATTAAAGGCCAAAAGATTAAACTATATAACCGGCATTTTAACTCTAAACATTTATTTGTTTAAACAACCATCAAAGTTACCTACTTTGATGGTAAAATGAGCTGATTTTTTTGTTACCTGAACACTGTTTTTCATATTATATTTTTTCATGTAATTTATGGTAGGTCCTGTACTGGAAGGCATAAATTTATGATTTTCGGTTGAAATCCAACATCATGATCAAAAATACGTTCATATGACCAACTTTACAGACTTGGTGATTCAAAAAGGCCAACTTAGGGCTGGGGTAAACCTGAATATTACCGACTTCAAAATTCATTACTTGACATCCCACTTTACTCTTTACAGTTTTTGAGGTTCGGGTATTGAGTTCCACATTTGACCTGGGTGTGGATCAGAAAAGACATACTTGCTTCTCTAAAATAAATAAAGGTTATTGTTCTGGGTGATTAGACACCTGAAGGTGGATATGGTAAATATTTATCGCACTGTACTAAAATTGGCGCCAAAGTATGACGTAACCTTGGTAGCCACGTGGCATGCAAGGAGTCGAGGAATCTGAACAAAAAATATAATTTTCGTGATCAATATAAGTTTGAGTACAATAAATCTCTTTCTAAGACTACGTTGAAACTAAAATTAGGGTTCCTCTATAAACTCTATTTTGTCGCTGTTCACCGTGTCCCATTTTTACCAAGCTCTTTCGCTCGTTCTGTGGCGGCGTTAACAGCCTTCATTAGAGCTCCTCGAAAACCACACTCCTCAAGAGCGTTTATGCCTGCTATTGTTGAGCCCCCGGCGGAACACACTGCATCTTTAAGTTCCCCGGGATGTTGTCCACTCTCTAACACCATTTTCGCCGCTCCAGCGCACGTTTTCGCCGCTAATTTCATGGCCTCTTGGCGATTCAATCCAGCTCTCACGGCACCATCAGCGAGGGCTTCGATCGCAAGGTACAGGTAAGCAGGTCCGCCACCCGTCAAAGCAGTCATCACATCCATTAACTCTTCCTCGACATCAAAGCAATATCCCACAGAAGACATCAGCTGATGTACAAACGTGTAATCATCATCTCCAGCAAATTTTCCGAATGTTACAGCCGTGACTCCTTCGCGAAATTGCACTGGAGTGTTCAGCATCATACGAACCACTCGACTTCGGCCAGGCAAGTAATTTTGAAGATAATCCAAAGTCACCCCAGCCGCTATTGATGCTACCAAATGATTTCTTGTTACCACAGGGGAAATTTCCTTTAAAACTTCAGGGAAAACTTTGGCTTTTATAGCGATGAAAACGAAGTTACTTTCTTTCATGATAATTTTGTTGTCGTTAGTCACGTTACAGCCCATTGAACGAAACTGGTTCAAGTCTCTTTCTGACGGAGCGCTGGCAAAAATTTCATTTGCTTTGATTATCCCGGCGGATAGAAATCCTTTAGCAAGAACCTGTGCGGCCTTACCCCCGCCAATAAAACCTAACGATGAAATTAGACTCATGACTTTCGGGCAGAAGATTACAAATCTACCGATCAAATACTCGAGCTTGTTCTTGTAGAGAAGACAAAGAGGGTTGTGCGACGATCTGTCCAATGAAAACCCGCGCATTTTCTTGGCCAGCCAATCAGAACATGGTAAATAACAACAATTTAGATTGCTTTGTTACATTTTGTCA
>CM042754.1:856300-878045 GCA_022496165.2 Catalaphyllia jardinei | reverse complement strand
ATTACTTTTACTTATTTTTTTGTAGTGAAGAGTCTCCACATTGTCCATGTGCCATGTCATTATTCCAAAAATGCCACAGATAATTTTTGCAATTTTGATTAAAACAGAAAGAGCCTTACCTGGAATTATCAATGAAACTTGTGTGAAACCAAAAAAAGAAAGCACAATTGTCGTATGCATTAGGAACATTCTGGAAGAGGAAAACACAAAGTTAAAAATGTACCCATGTAAGATCATGGTTTGATATGGAAATACTCAGTCCTATGATTACAATAATCATAATGATGATGATGATGATGATGACGATAAGTAAAATTAAAAATCCTGAATAAATTCAAATTATTTCAAGCTAAAATTCACTTTTCAATAAAAATAAATTTCAAATGCTGAAATATTTATAGGGCTTACCTGATGTGATGAGTAAAACTTCATTTTTACATCACCCGTAAGGGTTGGCGACTCTGCCTCATAGAGAATGATAACTAATTTGTCGAGATCTTTCAGGTGCTGTAGCTATCAATTTTAAACAAAATACTTATTAACATTAGGAGCTGTGCTTAATAAACAGTGAACACGTCACAGAAACAAGTACAAGCTACAATCACAGAAAAATTACACATTATTTTGTACATCTAAAACTACGATCTCTGACTACCAGTAGAAATGCAAATTGTATTATTTACATTTTAATTCCTAAGAGTCCCCAGCCACTCCTCCCACCCAAATCAATGAAGGCAAAGTGGAGGAAAGGGGTTCAGAGGTAGGGAAGAAAAAGAATCATGTATTAGAGGTTGAACCTGAACATCCAAGGTGCTACAGATCACAGTGTGCCACTCTGTCTTCCAGTAAAGTGGCTGTCTAGTTATTTTGTTAAGAGAGATGGGTTGGATAGACCAGGTCCTGACTTCATTTATTTCACACACCTGTCCCTGTCGACAGTTTGAGAGGTCCAGTTTAAACACAGTACTGCCATTGATGATGATCTCAAATGAAAGATCACTTCCATTTCCAAAACCAACACCTGACACAAAGAGTTAATAACAGTAAGCGTATGTTACCTAGCCACTAAGGTTAAGCTCTATCAACGACAAATGGATGTTTAAAGTAAACATACCAGATATTCCATCGATCTTGATGTTCTTAATGCGATAAGAGACAGCTGCTGGAAGTCGCCCATTCAACTTTGTGAATACTTGTTCCAGGTAACCTACAAAACGACTCTTAAAATATAAATTTAAGTTAGCTACAGTCAAACCTCTAAATCGTTGGTGATCACTTAAGGGAGGTGGTCGCTTACAAGAGCTTAGACCACTAGAGACTTACTCCATGCTTGAGATGATCACTCAGTATTGCATTGCACATCTCTACTGCGCATGATTTTCATGACAGTGTGCACAGATGTGTGCACATACACAAGGTAAAAGATTTCCCACATGCTAGACTCGACAGCAAAATAAATGCTTGTTTTCTCTTAAACAAGCATGATGGCCTATATTTTTTATTGCATAATAATAGTATACTTGTTACGCTCTTTAATTTGAGAAGTTAAAAAAAAAATGTTGGTCAGAAAAAAAGATATAGCTTGAAAGTGTGCACAAAACCGTTACTCTAGGATGCAAATTATGACCACGAAAACAACAACTCAACCAATCCTTTATGTCCACATCCTTTTAAATGGTGTGATTTAGTCCACAAATTTTATGATTTTGTTCTGTATGCTCAACACTTTCTACCTGTCAAGTTTTCTTCCAAGTATTACTTAATAAACTATGCTTCCAGCTACCGCCAAATTTAACATGGCCCAATGAATAACATATGTCATTAGCACAAGTACTAAACATACTGTAACATTAGCCCATCATACCTCTTTTGCGAGCACAGAGACTTGTCTTTTTTTAATAATTGTAATTTTCGAAACTGTGCTTGGTAGGGAAACTTCAGAGAAAGCTTCAAAAAAAAATCTTTGGCACTTGTATTTCTGAAGAATCACATTAAAATGTTTTTATTATCAATGTGACAAATTTCTGTCTCTTGTACAACCCAGGAATGTCATAATGTTACAACACCTTATTATCCAATTTACACTTTTATTTGTCATGTGATTGCTCACAGGAGGTTGAAAACAAAAGAAAATTTCAAACGTTTAGCTCTAAAATTGGTCACAGTCGCTTACAAGTCAGAGTAGCTTACAAGAGGTTCCAAATATAGTGATTTGACTTGGAAACTTTTGGCATTTTGGAAAACTGGTCACTAAGGAGAGGTGGTTGCTTACGAGAGGTGAACGCAACTGGAGGTTCGACTGCGTTTGGGAAAGTTAATAGAGCACAGTTGTATATTTTTGCAGTAACTTAATATCAATACTGTTCCTCTACAAACCTGGCTGGGTGTCTGAACACCTTGAAATGTATTTCCTACTGAATAATCTGTTCTTCTGTGTCCAAAATACTCAAGGCTATGCTAAACAGGAGAAATAAAAAAGATGTCAAATAGTTTCACACCTAGTGTAAAATATATCTAGTCACAATTATTGTGACTAGGTTTTAACCCACACCTTAAAACAAAGGTCTACACATGATAATAAGAATAGTTATTTAATAATAATGACAATAATAATAATCATCATCATACTGTTGTCTCATCATCATCATCATCATCAACATATTTTTTCTTGTTTACCCTACTTACCCTGCACTAATCATAATAAATATTTATACATTATTGTGGTTTGATTTTCTTGCAATGAAATGAACAATTGTACAATTAAAAATAAATTACATATTAAATAAATTAATGATAATAATAATAATGTTTAATTGAAGAGAACTACCTTAGCTTGCTCAAACTGTCCACTAGCAATTAGCCAAGCACATACTGCAGTTCCTGTTCTGCCTGAAAAAAATATGGCTGATTATAAATTATCCATAAATTGATTGTTGAACAATACATAAGTGAACTTATTTGATGATAACCTAACAGTTAAACAGTAACTGTCACCCAATGCCCATAGTTACTGTGAAACTCAGAGAACTGAAAAATAAGAAATATTGTGCACCAGGGAAAAAGCCACTTGGGCATGAGAAAACTAAACTGAGTGGCTTTGAGGTTTGCCCTCATGTTCTAAACGTTATTGTGAGTGGTTACTCATCAGCCTCATTAACCTGTCAGAATCAAATCAATGTGTCCGTATTTTTTTTAGTTTAACAGCAAAGTCAGAGATATACAAGTATAAAGAATACACAATTTATTAGTAATGCACCCACTTGCCCCAGGTAATTTATAAAACAGTTCCTCCATTCATGATTACAAAAACAAAGGAAAATCCTGTTTTTTTATTTCTTACTACCTTTTCCTCCTTTGCAATGTACAGCAATAACATTCTTTGGATCTCTGTCAAGCCATTCTCTCACATTGTGTGTAAAATATAATAACTGACTAAAAGAAGACACAAGTATAGAACATGTATAAGTCAACTAACATAATTCAAGTTTAATTAGACTTTTGTTTCAACCTTAGACAAAAATCCTTGAACTAAAAAGACCTTTTGTATGTTGAGCTTCTGTATTATTTTATTTAGTAAACGGTAGTATTATAGTGTTGATATACAAGAATTTATTATTTCGTCTGACTAATACCCTCATTAAACGACACGGTGTTAGGGCACTTCATGTATTTAGTATATGATTTAAAACTAACACTGTCAAATATTCTAACCTTAGTCTAGGAACATTATGGTCATCAATCAAGACTCTCTCTACTCTGTTGTGGAACATAGATGGTTCATAGCTTCTCTCACCTGCGAGTGCACAAGGTTAGTAATAATTAGATCTAATTACTGTAATATGTAGCTTGGTACAGTGTGTTTTCTTTAAGGTGGCTCAAAAAAGCACTTAGAATTTGATGGGTTGTTACAACCACTCTTTATCACTTGATTCTAGAATCTTGGCATCAAAAGACTGTGCTTGCAATCAATGGTGAACACGTTGTTGTCAGTTCCGTTACTCAATTGGTTACCACAGCAACAGAATATATTCCTGCTAAAAACTCTTGTTAAAATTACAGTTTTAGGAGTTTATAATTCAAAATTGGTGCAGTGAAAATGTTAAAATTATCATATTTTGATAGATGAAGTAGACAGCTAACTGACATACATGTGTGCAATGCATACAGCTAAATGTTTGGAAAGTTTACTTTGACTTTACACACTTTTTGCCAAAACCATTTTTCCAGAGGATAATGGGTGCACATAATACTCTTGGAAATTCTGGAGATGGGGGACTATTTTTTGTGTTAAAAAAATGGAATTTCTTGGGAGAAGGGGGGGGGGGCCCGGCCCCGGGGGGCGGGGCTAAGGGATTTTCCCCCTGTGGTGGGGGTATGAATATTTTCTGGAATAACACAATTAAGGTACACAAAATATCAATGACAGCCCTAAGTGATCATTGAACGTTTGTTTCTACAAAAAGATAATAACATGATATAACATTGTCATATTTTTAATATTGATTATGATCACTTAATTTCTAAGTGCCATTGTACATTCAAGTGTACTTACTACATAAATTGTAAACTTTATAATGATCTTGATGTTTAGTATCCAAGAACCTCACAACTTCCTGTAAAAAAGCTCACAGAATTAACATTTCATTCTTTTCAACAGTAAGTGATAAATACATTCGACACTTAAATAAAATTATTATTATTATTACTATTATTATTATTATTATTATACTATTAATATTATAAGCTTTGTGTCAAACACCTGATTTGAAAAGTACACATATTGACCCAGCTACTTGTAGCAAGTGTAGAACTGCAGTTATTGTTTCCTAGCCATCACTTCACTCTCATGACCCATTATATGAGCTAAGCTGTGCTGTTACTAGTATATCTTATGCATTCTGAAAGAAATTATTAGCAACATAAAATAATTGTCAACTTACTGAAATTGGATTACGATACAACTTGTGTTTTCCAGATGATGGAAATGACATGGCTATAACCCTCTCTGTAAAAATGAAATTAATTAAAAATTTAAACATACAATTTTAATTATCGTTTATGATACACTAAACAACAGAGTCTGAGACATTATAATCTTGCAATCATAAAATAATATTAATCTTGTCTAATTAAAAGCTTTAATTTACCGTGTAAGACAACTGAAAGTGAACAATCCAAAAAATATACCTTTTCAGTTACTATTTAAAATATAAGCAAAATAAACTGCAATGTAATATTACCAAAAATTATTAACATCTTATTTCTCCCTGATAAGAATTTGGTGATAAAGACAAGAAAAACCGTCACATTTAATAATTAAAGTATGTTGATCATTTTCTCTATTCCTGATAGAAGTCTATTGGATGGTTTCCTGATATCACACAGAAAATTACTGGATACTGATTGATCTCTGCATGGTAATTAACGATGAGTTAATTGCACCCATATATCAAGAGCTCTTGCTACAACCTACAGTAGTGCTAACAGGGTCTGGAGGATTTTGACTATACAGAATTTAAAATAACACCTGTTCCCAAACTCCTACAGTACATATTATAATATTATTGTACTTTACAGTTCTAGTTCACTTGCGTGTGGTTTTCCACTAGCTGAGGAGTGAATGAAGCAGAAAACATTTTTCTCATACACAGCTGAGAGTCTAAGTGCATGGGGGGTTTCAGGTAATGTGGCTTGTACAAGGAGTCAGTTTTTGTTTTGCCATCTGCCATACATTACACGTCCCACCCACCTGCCTGTTAAGTATTTTTAAAGTCTACTGAGCCACTTTTTTATGCCATTGTAAGACAGTTATGCTTTTATGTTGTTATGTTAACAAGGAGGCTGCATGGTTTGGCTCGGCATGGCTCTCAGTGGTGTGTGAGAAATTGTACATGAATTGTATGTGTGTATAACAAAACAGATGTTGATGACAATGTTACCTGTAACATAAGTCAAGTCTAAATCAAAGCCATCCTTTTGGTATCTCCTCTTGTTCTGTGATATCTAGAAGAAGACAGTTCAAGCAGTGTCACTTGACTGTCTGCGAGTCTCAATATTCAGTTGCATGAAGACATTTCTATTATGCAGGAGAAAATTATGCCTCTTAAAGGCAGCCTATTTTTAATGCTTATTAAACAAGGTACATGTAATTTGTGATAATCAGTATTTACATATTAAATTAATATTCTGTTGGGTGCTAGTGTAGTATGCAAAGGCTCATTGGTAGTACGTCTTTAATAAGAGGTGGTTGAGAAAATTGTGACATTCTACAGTCAGCCTTGCCACTAGCACTTTCGCATAAGGTTTACTTTTATTGACTACATTTATGTTTGATTAGCATCATTTGTTTTGTTTCTCATTCCCTTGTTTATATATCAACTTTTAAACCCCAAAGGTGGTGCCACTTCATTTGGTCAGGGGTGCATGGTCCCTATTTTTCCCAACAGGTCATTACTAGATGTATCCCTTAACCACTTTGTTGTAGTAAGCATTCTGTCACAATTAAAACATATCTTGGGACTGGCTGACCAACATGCACATGCCTCAACCTTTAGGTGTGATTGGTTGGGCAGCGAAGGCAAAATAGTTGGTGACATATATATATACACAGGGGTTACATTAACATTAGGGAACTTAGCACTGACGACGGCGACGCCAGGGGCGACGCCTAACAAAAAATCGATTTAAATTTTACTCTCGAATTTTGTAAGTAACTAAACCTGTTCAGAGCACTAAACTGTTTAAAAATCTGCTCAAACTAAATTTGTAATGTCAACGATCAATTCCATAAGGAATCCAAAATATTTGCTGTCGTAGCCTAGGTTCTCCAAAATATGCAAAACTTGGTCATTTCACGTTGTTGTTTGGCAGAGAGCGGCAAAGAAATGTATAAAGAGCTATAACGCACGTGCCAGCTATTGTTTTGCTCATTAAACCTTTTGTTTGGTGCTGTTGCCGTTGCCGTTGCCATCGTGGTTTGCTTAAGTTCTCTATTGTCAGCAGGAGGGTAAAACATTATGAACTGAATTTCTTGGTGAAAAACCTTTCCTTGAGATCAATCATCCTCACAGCTGTTCAATTTGCCGGGTACTTGGCCCAGCTTGAAATACCCTGAATATAACTCTCTTTGATTCCTTTCCAGTATTTTGGAATTCAGCTTCATAAATTTGTTTCTCAAACTCATTAATAATTCATAAGTTTTATAGCCAATAAAAAGTGGCTAAACTCGTCACATAGATGAGTTTTGATACCCTATGAAAACCTAGAGGAAAACCACACGTGTTTTGGATATCTTATCCAAACCACAAATTGTTTTCATCTGATTGGTCATTGGATATCAAAATTCACACATCAAAACAAAAGAAATTAAACAGAACTAAAAAAAATTAGTATCCTTGGAAACTTGCATTTCTAATAATTAAAAATAATTTTAACAATAAAACTAATGAAATTAGAAATTAAATACACATAATGTCCGATACTAAATATTGTTCCATAAACAGTTTTCAGTGGATATCTCTTTACCTATGTTTAGCTCCAATTCAATGACAATTTTGCCTTGCCAACAATTCAGACTCAAGCATAACAATTTCCTTAATATGTAAGTCGAGCGCTTCGAAACCTAATGTAAATCAAGGAATATCTCAACGAGCCTCCCAAAGGAATGGATATTAGTCTTTAACTGAGTAATTTGCTATTCGTTAAAATAGTTTATGCGTATTTGTTTTATACCTTGATGATGGGGAATATGAGTTTTTTGACTTAATTCTCTTCTTCGTAAACCATTTTTGGCTCCTACACCATGCCGCTCCCTCCTTGCTCGTGGTTGGATGCTAATGAATCATACATACAAACGTGTTCTTTCGGAAAAGGGGAAATATTATTCTAACACTGCATCGATCTTTATTGTTTCATTTGCGCAAACATGTCACTGCATAATTTCCTATTGTTTCATTTGAGAAGCCATATCAAAAACTCATGCTTCATGTTTCATCAGGGGTTCCAAAAACCTTGAAACAATAAAAGCACTCGGCCTGTGGCCTTGTGCTTTCATTACTTTCTTGGTGTTTGAACCGATCATGAAACACTCACACTTGTTTTTGATATATTACATCCGACACTCACCATTCTCCTTGTTGCCCTTTCTAGTTGATCTTTTCCAGTGACAATTCTTATAAACAGAAGTACTCGTACCAGACGAGCTGTGATAATAAGTCTAGAGACAGATTAAAAATTTACAAGACAGTGAATATATAAGAAACATATAACATTGAAGTATAAAAGAATGATCTAAAGACACAGACAACATTTTTCAGGTGTTTAGGAACCAACAGTGGCACATAAAAGATTAGCTATACTTTTCCACTATTTCCAGATCAAAGTAATGGGTTTTGTGAAAGGAGGAAAACTAGAGGCCACAGAGAAAAGCTCTCAAAGCAAGGACGAGAACCAACAACGAATATGACCCACTGATGATGCTAGGGTACTTATAAATAACTAATGCATCACAATTGAAGGATTTTGTGTAAAAAGGGTGTACATGTATATTGCTTTCTGGACGATATATGCCCTTTTTGCACAAAATCCTTCAATTATAATAAATCATAATTATAATCAACAGCAGTCTATAATGGCAGAACTAAACTTACAATTCTTTTAGTTAAGGTGGTACTATGGCGAAAATCACATCTTTCTAATATTGAAGCCATTTTAAAACATAAACAAGACTAGAAGTCTGTATGAGAAGAAAAATGCTGTTTACTATTTTCAAATATCTCTGTTTGTTCCAGAGATATTCAAGTTGTTAAAATATGCAAATTAGCCAAGTGATTATGTCATATACTCAAACAAATTTTGATCAAATATAATGAAAAAAGATTTCTCAGCCAATTTGTATCAGAAATGTTTGATTCTTTGCAGTAAGATTCTACTAAATGTGCTCCACGATATGAGCTTAAAAGTTTTGCTACCATGGCAACAAACTGGGTTCTAGACCTCCCCAATATTAATGGAATTTCTAGCCACCTTCAGCGTTCCATTCTTATATTAAATTTTGAAAAAGGTGCCTAGTCTGCATGATCCAGCAGGTAGGTAAATATGTTAGCTCGAGTTTGTGACCTCATTAATTCAGCGTTTTTTGAGCTGAAAATCACTAACATATTGAAATCAAGTGGGTAGGGACTGGAAAAAAGTGAGTTGAACTTTTATAGCTGCAGGTGCCTGTAGAACTATTAGCCTGCCAAGTTTCAATGGCCTGCGCTGCAAATTGTTGAGGATAGCTCTATTTATATACTTCAGGGTTTGTACAGGTCCTGGAAAACCTGGAAAGTCCTGGAATTTTATTATGGCATTTTCCAGGACTGGAAAGTCCTGGAAAAAGGCCACTGGCCCTGGAAAGTTCTAGAAATCAGATAAACTCAACTAAAAAAAGGAAGTGTATAGAGGGCAGTAAGGCGAATTAACATTGAGATCTTGGGAGTGTAAGGGTTAATGTGGATTTAAGAGCCATTGAAAAATCGAACTGAGTCCTGAAAAAGTCCTGGAAATTTGTTTCTGAAAAAGGGTAAGAACCCTGATACTTGAGATAATATTGGGTTGAGTGTATGACATCATCAGTCATCTCATTTGCATGTTTTACACACTTTTAAAACTTAAATATCTCCAGAACTAATGCAGATATTTGCAAACAGTAAAGAGCAATTATATTTTTTCATATAATTCTATGTGACACATCTAGAATATCAAATATCAATATCAAATTAACACATAATTTGTGACAATTAGACACTCACTTTGCATAACCATGTTCCTCTAAGGTCAAAAGGGAAAAAACGAGTGTGAGAACAAATGATATAACCACCACCACCATGTCTAGGATTTCAAGCCATCTATGAAAGAAAGATTTTCTACAAGGAAAAAAATTTAAAAACAAATCAACCAAACTTGGAGGTTTTAAAAAAGAAGATAAAGCTTAACAAAAAACATATTTAGAAGTCTAAGGCTCCCATGAGGTGTATAAACAAAGAATGCAAAAAATTGTCCGTTTTCAAAATTTCTTGAGCTACATTACACAAGTAAGCCTAGTACACTTACTCACCCCAATGCAAAGATCCTAAGCAGCACCTCAATCAAGAAGTAGGTTACTATTATAATAGAAATTATTTCCAGGCTCTGCAAGAAAAAAGTAAGACAAAAGATGGCTTATTAATACAGAAGAAGCTTGGATAAGAAAATGAATAGATTTATTTAACAGTTGCTAGCAAAATCTACATGTAGAAGCACTGTCAGTGGGTTTGTTCCCAAAGTCAGATGACTTACAGTAGCAGCACTTCTTTTGCCAAACAGGATATGCACTACGTTATCACATTATATTTACCCTGTCAATAATTTACTGAAAAGAATACTGTAAACTGGTTGCAGTATCGTCAAATATTACTACTACTAAAGAAATATTTACCTGTTCTACATGTCCTGCAGTGGCCAAGTCAACAATTACGATGACAATGTCTGCCAGCACCAAAAGAAGACTAAAAACTCTGTAATAAAACCAATTTTGAATGACCATTTACTATTCTAAACGTCATAGAAACAAATTTATGGCGTACACACAACAGTAACAAGCCATGCTCAAATTCCGTTAGTTACCAAATATTTTCATTGTCTCAATAACCAGCTACAAGATAACAGTGACAAGTTCCAATTCATATGTGTCAATTAAAAAAGATATATACTGTACTTGTAAAAACACTTATCAAGTATAAAATTACATTAGTTTAATTATAATTTTTTACCAACCTGAAACAGAAATGCTCCACAGTTTTTCTGAGGGACTCTCTAAATTTTCTGTGAGGTTGTAAGTAAAGTACAAACTTGATATTATTTGAATGAATGTATACACACCCAAAATAACTTTCATTTCATTGAGCTGGGATGGAAATACTGGGGGCCTTTAACTAGTGCAATGCACCTTAAATCTTCTCTAAAAGACAATCACTGGCTGAATTCCTCTTAATTCTGACTTCACTGACACATTAGGGCACATTGTGTCAGTTTTATAAATAAATAAATAAATAAATAAATAGAGAGAGATGGAGAAAATAAATTAAATAAAAAAAGGAATGGATTCAACAGTTCATGAAATGGCCCTTTGTTCACTGTATGCACATCAAATACTTGAAGTTTAAAAGTGTTGGATTTTAGAAGATCTTGAGAGGAAAACTTATGAACTTGGAAAAAACCCTTGGACCTAAACCTGACGAGAGAACTAACAACAAACTTGATCATACATGACAGTGGCTCTAGGAACTGAACTAAAGGAATACTGGAGGGGAACAAATGGTCCCATTGTTTATCCATCCCTGCTCTCCCCCCTGCAATGACACATGACATCTTAGTACACATGTATTATTACCTTTCAAAAGCACATGACTCTTGCTACTTTCAGGATTTATAAATGGCCACAATTTCTGACGTAACTTTCAGGGAGGTAAGGGGGGGGGGTCGCTATTTTGAGTAGTTTACGGTAATGTGTCACACGTTATGTACTGTTGCCCTTTAAACCACACTAAACTTTGCCAAAACATGCCTTCAAAATACTGTCTGGCAAACATAATGTAGTCAAGACTTGTCCCCCTGACCATGTGCATTGATGTGACAAGTAGTTGAGAGTTGGAACCTTTTCAATTACTCTAGCACTCTAGGACTTGCCACTTCCTGTTTGAAATTCTAGCTAGGCATAGTGACTACAAAAACTCAAAAGACACTTCCATCGATCAGAAAGCAAAGTATCGAACCTAGACATTCAGACTTACTAAAACATCGATAGTAACTTCTTGATATCAAGACATGACTAAATCTTCAATTTTTTATATAATCCTAGTTTTAACGATATTTATTTATTCAGTTTCTTATTTAACGTTTTTGCAGTATATTTATAAATTTCTTTTTTAGGTGGTCTCCCATTGTATGGGGTCTATGTCTAAGACTAAGACTATGTCTAAGACTATCCTTATGATGTTGTTTATTGCCATTAAACTGTAACCAAAAAAAGTTATACTTACAACTGGATATTTTTCAAAGTCAGAACAAATAAAGGCGATATCGAACTTGTATCGCCTTGCACATGGCATGTTACCTCCTGAGATATAAGTTTTTTTAACTTATGAACCCTTGAGCCCAGTTCAAAGTCACTGTATGTTAATTCATGTACGTACCTTGAATTTTCCATTTACAATGACACGGAAAACAATACATCAAGTAACTTTACAACTTCAATGGGAAATTATTTAACAGTATCAAGTTTACAATAAACACAATAAAGACACCATGAAATCTTCATTGTATTATAGCATGCATTGTGTTTTTAAAAATCATGTTAACTTCTCGTCTAGTCTACAGCACTTTTCAGACTTCAATGCTGATGTTGAGAACGTGTCTTACTGCAGATCGAGCCGGAATGAATTCTGATGTTAAGTTAACTAGATCTAAATAAGTCACCTACCCCAAGCGAGTATTCTTTTCCATTACTGTTTCAGGATCGCTCCAAGAGCTGAGAGCCGCGTCCGTAACGAAGTGAATATGCTTGGAAGGTACTGACACCTTTACGAAGTCATATTCCTGTTCTTTCAAATCTTCGTCTTCTTCGTCGTCTTCTTCCTCAAAATCGTCCTCCTCCTCCTCCTCTTCGTCGTTCATTTTTTCGACGAGTTTCTCTTGGCTGTCGTATCGCGTACGGTGATAGCTTGCACTGAAATTCGGGTTATCCATAAGTTCACAGACAAACAGAGCTCATGTTATAAACGACAACTCAACATCGTTCACTTACTAAGCTGTCCGGCCTCGAAACTGGACACCACTTCATATCCTAAACGACCGCTCAGGGGAGGGGTAAGTTAATTAGCGAGCGTGATCAACTTTCTTTGTCTGGGAGTGTAAATCATTTGGACTGAACTGACATGCAGTGATTTCTCAATTACGTATTTTCTTACAAACAGAAAAATTTAAGTCCTTATTTTTATCATTAGGCAGAGTGAGAGCCGGGTGGGAGCTTAGAGAACTCGGCGAATAAACAGAAAGTTTATATATTTTGGTTTCCAACTTTCAGAACTTTCCACCCCTTGCTCATTTGATCTCAGTGTTGACTCTATGCGGATGGTTGACTCAAACGAAACATTTCCTGCTGTTTGGAAACCTAAGCTCATTTTTTCAGATCCTTTCTGAGTTGCTAAAATTACATTTGTTTTAGAGCGATACAAGGCGGAGAAAATTAAAGAGAGCTAGAGCCGACATAAGTCATACATAAAGAGACTCGCTTATCACTAACAATTTCCCTAGAATGTATTGCTATGTTTCGTTCTGTCATCGATCTGTTCAGCATAGCCACAAAATTAAACTTCATTTACGGACGTTTTTCACATCTGAGCCCAAACATACTCCTTTCAACCTACCTAAAATCGATATAACTTACATAACAAGTCTATCAGCAGGAGTGTGGAAGTGCAGTGGCCTCGGAAATCCCCGTCTAATTTATGCATAATTCCCTTACCTGAAATCCAAGGAAGAAAGACAGAGGGGTCGCCGGCCTTGTATTTTATAATGTTAGAAACTGAAATATGTTAGAAAATGCTCTGGTTTGTCCACACAAACAATAAAAAACAAAACAAACAAAACCGCCCCAGAACTAAACACAATCACAACTACAGAGAAGATATCCGCATTCCCGCCAAAATATCACCTCGACATCATGACGAGTCTCTTCCTTGTGTTTACATACTCTGTTTCGGCGACGATGGTGGTTAATTAGTAAAACTTGCTTCTAAAATGTCCCTCCTTAGACAGAAATTATTCAGATGGAAGGAGAAGCCGAAAATACTCAAGACAGAATGGCCAGAACTCGTGGGAAAGGTAGCTTTGAACAAATCACTATTTCTTTGTTTGTGATCATGGGAACAGAAGGCATGGTGAAATATGTGCACTGGGGGAGGAAAATTTATATCACGATTTAACGCGATCGAATTCGTTTTAAAGGGCGAAAAACATTTAAATTTTAAACAAAACGTGGTTGTGGTTTCAGTAGTTGTTTATGAATTTGCTTGCGTGAAAATGATTCTCATAAAGGCCAGATCTGAAATTGGAAGCAACGATCAAGCCTGCTGAGCTGCGAGAGTGATAAGCCATAACCTAAATGGGTGTACAGATAAGATGTTTAAATTTACATTGGGCAATGATTATATTCTCAGCTTTACGTTAGATATATTTCGATTTCATCTTGGAGCTTTCGCTCTTCGAGAAGGACAATACAAAATCTAAATAAATTTTTATAATTTTTTTAAATTTATGCTGGCAAGTCGTTTCACCATCATGATCACATCATAAAACACCTTGTGTGAAATTGACTAATTATGGAATAAAATGATTCGGAAAGCTTGATTCAAAAAATTGCTAAATATTCAAATTTTTACGGTCAATGCTCTTTTATTATTATTTTGTTATTAAAATAAAGGATCCAATGATAAATTTAAAGAATCACGAATCACAGTATAAATTTAGATACCGATAATAATTTTGCTTACATTGTGTTAAGACAAATATTACATAGTTTCATTCAACTTCCAAAATGAATTAAAACCTTTTCAGGATGCCGAAGAAGCAACTACAGTTATAGACAGGGAACATCCTGGATTGAAAGTAAATATAACATATTTAATAAATACCCACCCCTGCTTACTTGCTTTAACTTTCAATTATTTAAAAACTATCTAAAAGCAGGATAAAGTTTCTGTTAAAAGCAAGCTAACACTCACGAAATTACTTTAGCAGCAGCAGGGGTGGGGGGGGGGGAATGCACTTTTTATTGATCTGAATCAGGCATTGAGTAAATAAGTCTTCTATCTGCCTGTTTCAGCTTGATAACAAATGCATTTGCCCTCCTCTACTGCTAATTTAAATACCGTCAATAAATGAAAGGGATAGAATTTTATACGAACAAGTATTTAAAACTCATCCCAACAGTTGAGAACTGGGAATTTATTGCAATATTTTGTATACTTCATAAAATCAGTATAATTTGCTATGACTTGTAAATTGAGTTTTTTTGACCCAGTTGTCTGTAAGAGAAATACATATGACTTAATGCATTAGGAGAGATGGGTTTTAGCCTTTTTTACCCTTCTCCCCCAGAGGTCATTTGACAAAAGATCAATTAAGTATCACAATTAAGTATTACAAGCGTGGCTCACAGGGGTGAGGTGCACATATCTTTCAAATCCAACTGTTACAAACTGGATAACCAGCCTTTCATTTTTGCTGTGCTGGCTAAATAACTGTCTGTATTTTAATTCATCACATTTCCAGATTCAAATCATTCCTGAAAACAGCTTCGTCGTAAAGGATTTGGAGGACAAGCGAGTAAGGATCTTTGTGGACAGAGAGCAAACAGTTATTAAGACTCCATGCATTGGATAACAACAAACATTAATTTTTAGTAGCAGAATTGAACTTTTGCAGGGCTAGCCAGAGGGAATAACAGCTGAATAACAGAGTAAGAAGTGCTTTACTCAGTAGATTTTTTATCAAGGCACTGACTTTTACCATTTGTCGAATCCTAGTGTATGCAAAAGTCAGAGGAATTCATGACAAAGATTTCTGGTCCAAAAAAGGGCTTGTGGAACAGTAGCTCTGATTCAAGTTTGCTAAGTCTGCTGTAGCCTTTTTAAGATTCATTCATGTCTTTGGGCTGTCTTTTATTTAATTAGTTCAAACACAGCTGGGAGCAGATGACTAGCAATTGGTTGTGTAATAAACATTTTTTTATTATTTTCAAATTGCCTTTATTGTTTTTGACAAAGCATTATTACATAGCATATTATTTTAATGCATTACCAAAGTCTGGTTTTTAGACAGATTGTAACATATAAAGTTGCATTGCTCAACTTGCTTAATGAGAGATTCACTGCATGCTACTGTGCATGCACTACATATTATTGGATACCATATCCGCGATTTGCTCAGTTGCTGTAATTCTAACAGAACTTATATTTGTACACTCCATCTTTTGCATGACAATCATTAAAAGTACATTTGATCTCATTTGATTCTTAAAGCCTTGCTGGTCTATCCAGTTGCCATTACACTAATCACAAGCAAACCAGGCAAGAAAACCAGAACCAGCTGATTTTTAAAACTAGCCATCAGCACTGGATACACCAGAGACGTTTATCCACCATTAAGTAAGACAGAGAGCCCTAAAAGATTGTTTTGTTTAATAGTGAATATTATATTAAACAGGCCATTTCCATTTGAGAGTCACATCTTACTTCTGTTTCAAAATGGTAGAAACCTGGTGCAGCCTGTCTCCAATCATAAAACAAGTTTACAGTCTGCGGCAGATCTAGGGGAGGGCCTGGGGGGCCACCCCCTCCTCTTATTTTGGGTAAAAAAGGAAGAAATGACTGAAGGGAAAAAGGCCGACAGGGCAAGTAAATCAAGAGCGCCCCCCCCCCCAGCACAAGGTCTGGATCCGCCACTGGTTTAATTTAAGAAATAGAGATCACTTTCTGTGTTTCTATCAGTTTTTAGTATAAATCTACTAGCATTCTGTAATTATGGTATTCTCTGATTGGCTACACTACTCACTATCTGGATAGTGATAGTAGATTGTTCACAAAGTGACAGCCCATTCTATGCATTTTTGAGGTGTCTGTGAAGAGGATTTAGATAAAGTTTTGAATGATCAGTAGATTTATACTAAAACCAATTACATTATTCACTCTCCATTTCTATGTGTGATAGAAATCTTGAGCTCACAATCAAATTGTTTAATTAATAGAAACATAATTAAACCAATGAGTGCACTATTTTCTCTTGGATATTTCTAAATCATACATTCCACTGATCAGAAATGAATGAGAGCAAACTCTTTTCTTTGAAACCTGTTTGAGCTAGGCAACTTGACCTTTTAACTATGACTTAAATCAATAACCTCTACACAATATGAGGACAGCACACAAGAACTGTTCTCACGCTGAACATCAACTGTCCTAAACACAACAGCTATTGCCAGAATATTTAGTGCCCTTCAACCATTCAACTGGCAGGAAAGTATGCAAGAATATGTTCCCTATAATATTCCAAAAAAAGTGGAGTAACTGCCACAAAATAAACCCGTTTGAAAATTCAATGTACCATTAACTGCTGGCAATTTCAGTTCATAACGGAAATTAAAGGTTAATCTAAGTAATTGCATTGTGACAGTGAAAGACATTGTGCTTGTATGACAAGATACAAAAACATTCTGCTTTTATGTTTTAGTATCTTTTATACTATCTTCAAACTAAGATAATAATAATAGTTACATCAAGTACAGTTCCTAATATTATGACAGTAGAGATTTTTTTACTGAAATAGAACAGCAGAGTGTTTCTTGAATCTTTTCATTTCTGTAAAATTACCGGTATAGGCACAATGCAATTACTTAGACTATTCTTTATCCTCTAGTAACATTGGTTCACATGAAAGTCAACTGTCTACACAGACTTTTCTTTTGTTGGCTAATTACCTTTTGCAAACTGTTAGTTTCCAGAAATCTCAGAGATTTTTAGTTAATACGAAAAACATGGCAACTATACATAGTGATATTCTCTAAACTAGGTCTATTCAATTTGCTATTTACATTTAAGATTTTATCAATATTATTGAAAACCAATTTTATGAAATGTAAAACAAAACCTGAGTATACTTGTTGTCAGCTGAACATGAGAAAGTTCACATTATAACCTTACAGTGGGCAAATGTACAGTACATGTAAGCTATCATGAAAACATTTTTATTAACAATTTCATTCCAGGCAGGTTTCAGTACAAAAGGTATATTTATATTTGGATGTTTTTAAAGTTGATTTTAAGTTCATCACCATTATGGTGAACAGAAGTTTAACTATGTTAACAACAGCAAGCTTAGCATCCACATTGTACTGGTCCAAATAAATATATAATTAGTGTTATTATAATCTAGGTGATGCCATCAACATCAATACATAATTAAGTGTAAAATTATTATAAGCATTCACCTCAGGTGGCATAAACAATGTACCAACTTGAAGGAGGTACAATGTTATTTATAACGGCTGCCGTCTTCTTTTGAAAACTCTGGGAGTGCACTCTTTATTTCTTTAGAGGGGTACTTTTATTAATCCATAAAATTATTTCTTCTAGAACTGACATTCTCAAACATATGATTTTGATCGATAGTATGAACTTCTGGTGGCTGCAGTTGGCGGGGGAGGCTTAGGGGGTGGGGCAGGGCGACGTGACCTTGCCATGGGTTTGGGAACACTTAGAGAAGCACTTCCAGAAGCTGATGGGCCATTTGCACTTGACGAAGGAAGATCTGTGACATTAACATAATCAGGAGGCTTGGATTTGGGGACTAACTGATCAATGTTCTCATACATCTTTAACTGAAGTGATGGATTCTGCGACAGACTTCTTGCAAATGCTCCACTGTCTGGTTTTTTCATGGTGGTTGTGTTTTCAGTTTTCGCTCGTTGACGATCTGTGGGCGGCAACAGAGCTCTAGCTCCTTCTCCTGAAGACATTGTTGTACTTCTTGGAATTTTTGGAGAGTTGGTAGGTGGAGGTGGGGCTTTTCTTACAGGCTGTAACAAATTTGAAGCTACAGGTGCTGATGTACCAGCTTTGTAATCTTTTGGTAATGTTATATAATCTCCATCTCTGGTGTTGCAAGAAGAGGTTGATGGTAAGGATTCTGTAACATTCATGTTAGTGTCTGTTGTTTGAAAGCCTTCAGGTAAATCTTCCACAACCAAAGAGGGAAAAACACCACGACATCCTTGAAATTCACCATACCAGAACCCATCATCTACATTGTTATCATCTTTTTGAAGAACTCCGACAATGTCACCCTCTTTAAATGATATTTCCTCATCACTCATTGCTTCATAGTCATACAATGCTCTTACATAACACACTGCCAAGAAAAAAGTTCAGAGAATCAAAAATAGACTTTTTTACAGATTCAGTGGCCAATTTGAATTCTGTTATAGGGGGATTCATGCCGACGTCATTGTTTACATTTTTGCTCATTTGCATATGGCTCTGTTTAAAAATAAACATGTCAGATATGAATTGACTCCAGACAACTAAAGAGCTAGCAAAACTTAATACATGCTGAAATTCTTAGCTCTTGGTGTGTAATATTGAAGGAGAAATCGTCTTTGAAAAAATGCAAAATTTCTGGATGGCAAAAGCGCTAATGAGCTCCTACATTCTTTGTTCAATTTTGAGTTTTTAAATCTGTGTTGCACAAAAAGTATTCAATACATCAGGCTCAAATTCATTGGCAGAGTTAATCGTACTATGACCTTTTAATATTCAGAACTGATTTATTTGTAGCTCCTTCAGAAACTGAATTGCTTATGCTAATGAGGCGAATATTGTAAACAAGGATTCCCCTATAAGTTTCAAATAGCTATTTTAGGATGCTTAGCCAGAGTTGCTCTCTGAAAATGCCACAAAGTCTCTCAAATAAGTGAAAATAACTGGCTGCTGTATCAGTAAAAAGGTCCACTAATATAACTTTACCAGTTTAAAATAATTATCTTGGTTCTTAGTAACATGCAGTCAAAATGTCCTTTACATGAAAATCGTTCGAAAAGCTCTATTACTGACTCGGCAAGTGGCAACAGACATTAAATAACAAACTTAACTACCTGTCATGAAGAACATAACAGACTCCTCAACTACAACTATTCATCTCATTAGAAGAACCTACACAGGAAGTTAGAAGTATCTACAAGATTTGTTTATTTATTTTTCTTTTTTGTAAGAGCACCATGCACAGCACAGTGCTACTCTCACTGTCAAGAGTTTTAGGTGCCACCTCAAAACATATCTTTGTAAACAAGCTTTTCATTTGTAAATATTATATATTTTATCTCGTCAAATATTTGTTGTTTACTTTGTAATTATTTTTTATTCATCTATATATTTTCAATTTTGAACTGTTTGTAAATTTCATGTATTTTTCATCATTTTATCAAAATAACTGTAAAGCGCATTTGATCATGTTCACCATGGAAAATGCGCTATAGAAGTTGCAATTATTATTATAATTATAATAATAATAATAATAATTATTATTATTATTATTATTATTATTATTATTATTATTATTATTAACTTGATTTCATGCACCAGCACCAGCAATCCATGGGATGTGTAACTGTTACCATAAATGCAAATGAGTCATCACAACTTTCAACCCTTTATAATTTGTAAGTTAAGACTTGATTTGCACTTTCAAGAATTAATGATAGAAACAAATGCCTGTGGACTTCACAACAAAAAATGAGCATGTAAACTACAACACAAAGAAAAGAAAAATAAACTTACAATATTTTGTTGCAGCTGATGTTGCTTGTCCTATGCTTCTGACACTAGTAGGTGACCCACCAGGGTGACCATCTGTGTAGGAATTACTTGGCGTGATTTGAGGTGGGGAGTGATTGGCTGCTGATCCAACTTCAACATAGGTCTCAGGAAAAAAGCCCACTTGGCCAGATTTGTTACGACCCTGGCAAAATCAAATGAATGAAATATTTGGCCTAATGCTATACAGCTGTTGAGAACCCTGGACCTTGCAGTTTCTGTATTAAAGAATTATCAATTAAGTTTGCACTCTGGCTACAGTGAGCCGTACTACCATCTAAGCCTTAGTTTCCATAGCAGCAAGTAGAGCGACTCTCTTGGATGCAAGTCCACTGCAAGTCCACTCCCTGTACTACACAGTACAGGGAGCAGCCTTCGCTGAGTTGTCAAATCACCCAATGTGAAATCTACATGTCCTGGATTCGAATCCTGTTCTGATCACTAGCTGATGATGTTCTAAGTCGACTCCCTGAGTTCAATTTGTTGGCTACGGCTGTAAATAGCCAACTGGTCTGCCTACTACCAGTTGGGGTTCTTAACCTAGTTATGGTTATTGGAATATATACATGTATGTCGTGGTTCAATTTTATTTTTGGTTTAATTTTTGTTAAACCAGTTTAAATTTTTCAAACTGGGTTGAAATTTTTAAACCAGTTTTATTTCCAATTTTGAGCACAATGTGAGCATGTGTCTTAGTAATTTGGGTTAAGCACTCAAGTTAGTGATTAGGGCTAAGCACTTATTTAGAATGGTTAGCTTTGATGTTAGGCTGGGAACTTTGCATATGACTTAGTAGTTTGGGTTCCAAGAGCTCTCAGGTTAGTGATTACATGTAGCCCTAAGCTCTTATTTGGAACTGGTTAGCTTCTTAGTAATTAAGACAAAGTTCACGTGTGAATAAATTAAAATTAATATGTATTTATGAATAAATTAAATTTTATATGAGAGAGGCTTGGGGTGATGAACTGATACCGTCATTAAAACAAGTATGAGAGATCTTGCATCCATTGCTTTCATGGTCAAGTGATAATGACAGTGGGAAGCAGATCCAGAGGTTGGTGGTTCAAATCCCGGAGAGTATGACAAAAAGAAAAAAAAGTGAAACCTGCTGTTAATTAGTATTCACGCTTAATGGAGATTTGGGGGAAGGGGTAGAGTAGGTGGGAGATAGGTTAAATCAGGAGGAACTCAGCGAGAATAGGAGAGTAAAGAGATATTTTTCCTTTTTATAGATAGCTAACAGAAAAAAATAAACTGGTTTGAAAAATTCAACCTAGCTTGGAAAATTTAAACTGGTTTTA
>CM042754.1:843800-851300 GCA_022496165.2 Catalaphyllia jardinei | reverse complement strand
CATCAGTCTTATCAAACAAAAGCAACAGTTACCATTAATAAGTTTATTAACTATTACCCCAAAGGTGTTTACATTCTATAAATAAAAATTAATTGATTGGTTGATTAATTGAATCAATAACTACCAGGTTCAAAGTGGCATATATACCAACTGAAGGCAAAACATATATGTATGCCCCTGGGAATTGCTAATTGTATCACCAAGAATAGCTTTTTGTAGACTTACATTTTTAATACCCTGTAGTTGTTTGATCTTTGCCTTTAAATTCATCTGATCCTTAGCAAGTCTCATGGCTAACTTTCTTGCTTCTTTGTTGAGTGCTAGACCAGCATTGTGCTCTGTTGTAAGCTTTCTTACCTGACAAAAGTTTCACAAAAAGACAATTTACATCAGAGATTCGGCAAATTCAGTCTGATGATTGTTATCAATAAGTTTTAACTAGAAATAAGATTAGGCACAACCCTTCATAGTGCAAACCGTTTCTTAGATAAGAGCAGACTGATGTTGAATGTTTATAGTGGTCGATGCGCTAAGCTACAACTGGCTAGTTAACAGGGGTGCCACTTAAACTGAAAGAAAGAAATATTGCAACTAAACATTATACAACCTATTTGGCAGGAGGTAGACCTACCGTTTACTTACAAGCATGACCGAGGAGTTGAACTAGGGTCTACCAAGAAACAACTCCAGCTTAGTGGTCTGAGCGGGACTTGAACCTGCAACCTTCAGATTAAACAACTGACTTGCTTAATTATTACTTATTTATAAGCAGGTTAGTAGTTTGATCAGTCATTATTAACCATATCCAAGAAGGCAACTGATACAAGGATAATCAATAAACTTATGGAAACAAGGGAGAAGCTTACTTTATCACGTTTGCAAGATTCAAACTCATATTGAACAACTTCTGAAAACACTTTATTCTTTGCCAGGAAAGACTGGAGGGATACATCTCTGTTAATCTGGAAAAAATAAATATATCAAAACTAGACTATAAAATACTTATTCGATATGTAAAAACAACAATAATTATAACAAAACAATAACAACAACAATAAATATAATTTAATTTAATAAAATAATAGCCAGGGTCTCTAAAAAATAGAAGTCTAAAATACCGGTATACCTTAAAAAAAATTAATATAGAATAGTCATAAATTAAAGCTAGAAACCTAAGACTGCAACTAAAGTTTAAAACTAGAACTAAGATCAAAAAATACTACAGTTAAAACTACAGTAAGCTTCTCAGAAACCATTTTTTGCATAATTAGAGTGGAAGGGAACCCCACCCCACCCCTCTGGAAATTCCAATTAACCTTCATACATTTCTTTAAATTTTTGCCCTTACAGAACCACCCCCCCCCCCCCCCCAGGAAATTCCATTCCCTTCTGTGGGGGGAGTATGAATATTCTCTGGAACTGCACATTGAATAGATAGACAGGTTTGGGCTGGAGCTGCATTAGGACACTTTGGTTGGCTGGGCAAGGTACACCGCCATCCAAATGGAAAGCAGAAAGGAAAAGAATGTACAGGGTGTGTGCAGCCTACAATTCCAGGACACTTCACTAGAACCACGGCTAGTTTCATATTAATAACATCATTGATAACTCTTCAGCTTACAGTGTTTGCATGTGATACCACTGTTTCAAATCCCAGCATGGCATTCTTGCAAGCATCCACTTCAACTTGACCAAGCATGGTGAAGTATCCTCTTAACTGGTCAAAAAAATCACCGTCTAAAGTCTGCATTATAAGAAACAAATCAGCATTATCTATTTGGCAATGTACTGTAAATGAAAGTTTCAAAATATACAACAGTAGAAAACATTAAGTCTCAGAAGGATAGTTTTGTGACTCTCAATAAGTTATATTAGAGTTAATTATTTTAAGTTAGGTTTGTGTACATATATCTAAATTATGTAGAGAAATAACACAGATTTTAAACAATATATTCGGGTACATTTATATTAATATTTTTTGTGAGCAATAAAGTGTCCAATAATGTATTCAGGTGGTAGCTGTTTTCACAGCATAACTTACAGACATAATATCTTCTAACTCCTTGCAGAAGTATCTTGTCATGTGTGCATTAGCTGCAGCCAGCGATAACATGTATTCATTTCTAGCCATTGCTGTCCGTCTCTCACATATCTCACGCCTACTGGAACTCTGTGAAGGTGAACAAGAATGAGCAGTAATAACTAAGAGTAAATGATATTTCAATATGACCCTTGTATTAAAAGTGTTCTAGCCTGCAATGGGGAGTGTTAAGAATTTGTTTGTTTCCATTTGATTCATGAAAGATGGCTCAAGACGGCACAGACTGTAATGTTGCAACTCATGCCATCGATTCGTATTCCATCAAGTAAGACTTGTAGCAAACATTTGGGGTGTTGAGACTATGCGAGATGCAAATCATAAGCAACCTTTTTCATAACACTAATTATACCTTGTTTAAATTCTTTTCTAATGATTGCTTGGACTGGAAAAACTTGACATTCTTCTTTTTCAGCCTGTCAATTAAACAAAATGTCGTCATGCAATGATATGTTTTATTATGCTGTAATTAATTACACACTGTTCAAAGCATTTTATTTATATTATTTGGTAAGTTAAAAAGCACTCCTGGAGATAACAAAAGACTTCAACTAGTGGAACTTGAATCCAGCTGTATGTAACTGAAATGCTTATAGTCTGCCATATTCAAACTCTGGAGAATTGTGCTTTGCCTTCAGTTCTCTTACCCATGGACTGATTAATACTCTGTCCCTAAGTTTTGCAGACGTTTGATTTTTGTCTTGTACATGCATGTACCAATATTATTTATTAGCAATAAATATAATGTATCTTCATTTCATATTCATATTTCACTAATCCCATTTTTATGATATTAGTTTTATTACCTGAAGAGTCCAATTGAGGGTTTCACCTTAGCTATGCCTTCCTTGAAACACTGTAAAGTCATTTTACTATTTCTTACTTGTCTTCAGCATCAGCAGCTTGTTCTCGTGCCACCTGAGCCAGCTTTTCTGTTTCCTCATACCCTTTCTTAGCCTAAAGTTGTTAGTTATAACAAAAACAATTTAACAATAAGACATTATAATAATTAAACCATCATTAAAATGTTTATTAAAACAAACTTCAGTCTCCTTGTAAAAAGAAATGAACTGTACTTACCTTGGATAACTCACGAACAGTCTCAAAAAGTTCTTCATGAATTTTCTGGGTTAGTTCTTGACACTTAAGGAAATTGACAATTTCAAAACAAAAAAAAGACAATGTCAATAATTGAAATAACTTTAAACAGCTTCAACTACATATTTACTGTTGACTTAACTCCAAATGTTAAGCTCGATCTGAGTTTTTTCCCAAAATATAGGTCTGCATGTATTTAGCCCAATGGTAGGAAAAAAGGACTTAAATTGTTCAGTATGGTTGTTTCTCCTGCATGTACTGTGTAAGGCACACCTTCTTAAAAACCTGGGCTTTGTTTGATTTTAGAGTCTTCATGCTTTCAGCCATCTGTCCTTGAAGTTCCTCCGAGATGGCCAATCTCTGCTTTGCTTTTTTTTCTGATTCATCAAGCAGAGACTTCCAGACTCCATGAGGGGTTCTGAAAAAGATACATAGGCAATAAAAATAACATAAAATAAACAATGATGATATTCAATTAGGAACTTATTGGATGGAGAGTTTGATTTGAGGACACGAAATTAGGGTTTGAGCAATGCCATGGCCAGGGCCACTGAGTTATTCTTGGGGAAAACGTTTTTCAGCTTACAGTGCATCTTCCTACCCATAAAGTATTAATATACTGTACGCAGTGGCAAATTTTTCCAGAAATATTATCTGATTATACAAAGTCGTTACTTGTGATGGACTGCTTTTCCAGGAGAAAAAACGTTTCACTTGCTAACCTGATAGGCCACTAGGCCTACATATGTAGATTGTACCATATTCAAGTTTATCAGCATAGTGGGCAGTGTTTCGGCAGTTTGCCTCAGATAAATGCAGTAAAAGCAGAAAAATCTATTAAGGACGTTCGCGCCCATTGCTACTGCGCATTTCTAGTACGCATGTTATACATGACGTGGCTCGTGCCACGTCATGCATTTCAAGCTGCGCACCGAGTCGAAACTCAACAAAATATAGAGCTGATGACCTTTGCGGTAACTTGATCTGCGAATATTTTAGTTGGATGCTCGGTGACCCCCACTTTTTTTTCGCCAGATCGCTTCCTTTTCTGATTCTTTCCATGACAATTATTTCTCATATACTATTCAAATAGGGTCGAATTGGTATATGGATAAAGGTGTGCATGACTTAGAAGTTGTAGTTTTTAAGGCTAATTTTCGCTTACTTAATGACATGTGTAGCAAAGATCTATGAAATAGACCTATATATGCTGTGTTAAACACACATAACTTTAATACGATTCTCCAACTTAAATATATGCCGATAGTAATGAATCTGACCAGAATCACCTCGAATGACTGGAAATCCTAGCAATGCTATGGGCTGTGTCACACCTTATCTTCAAAACAAGTTCGGTGACCGCCGATTTTTTTACGTTATTAATCTTACTTTATCATTTTCTACCTGCAGTCAAAGTTTTTAAAAAATCTGTACATGGGAAGTTTTTGGGCGCGAGCATCCTTAAATTCTATTAGTACAACTATTTCGCTTATTGGTCAAAAAAGTGTAGTATGACCACAGTTAAAGATGCTCCACTAAAATAACTTTTAAAGATGATTCCTATTCAATGATGGCATGCTTACTTGTGTCCATTTTCTCCTGCCAAATCTTCAGCAGACAACTCCTTCTTTTGAAGAAATTGGGAATTGAGTTTTTGCAGGGCCTAACAGAGAGGAAGCATTTAAAGACAAACGTAGCAAATTATCTACTGTAGAAAATAAGACATGAAGACTTTGAGATCCTACTGTTGGTGACAAAAAATCCACTGGACATAAGCATGCCAGATACAAGGTTCAAATAAAGTCAAAAAGAAATTGTTGGTACAGACAGAGTAAGACTTTTGGTAATCTGCATAATTATGAAATTAATAATCTTTGCTGTCTTTCTTTTACCAAAAGCTCTCTTCTAAAGGAATTGAAATCATGTCAAAATGTGACCTCTTGCTCAAGCTATGTCTAGTTAAAGGATATTTTTATGACAATCTCCATTGCACCACAGGTTATGGTCAGTAAATTGACTAGGGAAAGACGTGAAAACATGTTAACTATCAAAGTAAGATTGTGCTTGATTTATCCCAGCTGAATCTGGATATTTTCTACTTTCCCAAATTTCTTATCTCCAAATAGACCAGTCCCTCTAGCTTTTCTGCTGTTTTCTCTAACAGTCAGCATAATAATAAGAGAGGCCCCTTGCCAATAGACAGACAGCATAATATTCTGGTTGATCTTGAGCATATTTTTTATTTACTCCTGACAATCATTCCAACCAAATAGCACATCATTAACATTCATATTACTACGTGACATTTAATTACTAGCCTAATTGGTAATCAATAATATATTACTCAAAACCAGAAATTTGGGTCAAAATAAATTTAAGTAATGAATGCATATTTTGCAAAAATGGTCTACCAATTTTTTCAAAAAAATAAATCAATACCTCCAATCAAGCAATTTATATTTAGTACATTAGATATTGTGATTATTATAAGGTCTTTTAAAACATGAAGATATTGTAATGTGTCGCTACATGACTTGCAGGAAGATCACCAGTTGTATATCATATGATTATGTGTTTTCTATACAAAGATACTGACAGAGATTTTCATTAACAACATTTTAAATTCTACCAGTTTGTTAAAAGCTATTTTATTATCCAGACAGACAAAAAATCAACCAATATCAAATATTTTAAGCATCCAAGCAAACTTAACTACACAAAAAAGTACTTATAAATGATATGGTTATACTGGCTACTCAGCTCAGTGATATTGATAGCAGTTGTTAATAAAATAATCAGCATATGCCACGAATGCGACAAAGAAACACAAATCTTGAGCAATTAGCCTCGAATTTAAATTGGCAACAAAATTGAAATTTTTGATATGGACATCTGGTCTAATACCTCTAATTAGTTATTTTTATCACATTATTTCACATAAACGTTTTGCCCTAGAGAAAAATTCGTTCCTTGAAAGAAAGACACTCGAGTTCTTGCAATGGAAGCCATAAAGAGAGCATTTTTTACAAGCATAGTCATCCGTAAATCATGCTAAACTGGCTTAATGAATTCTCTGATTAATTATAAAACCTAATTTATTTAGTTCTGTCACCACTATCTAAAACAAAAATGTCGTCGTTTTGCCTTTTGAAATGACATTTATAAATCCCTTACCTGAGCGTACTCTCTCTCTATTGTGGATCTCTGTTTTGTGTAGGTTCTAAGGATGCAAATATGAAAATTATATGAAATGTGCACGTTTTCCATTTGTTATTTTGAATTTTGTTGTCACAACAGTTTAACAGAATCCATCTCACCTGACATCCTCTAGCAGGTCTTGTTCAAGCTGATATTTCTGCTGTAATTTCGATAGCTGCTCAGTTTGAATGGTGCGAAGAAGTTGTAAGATTTTGATCTGTTCAAATGTTCAGGGAAGCAAACTTTAGCCTAAATACCAATTTTTATAAACTTCTCAAATGACGCTATACAACACACCAAGATTTCAGGTCCTCTTACCTTCTTCTGGGGCTGGTTCTGTGTTGTCATATCGGCTAGTTTTAGCCTAATTCACATAATGAAAGCGTTAACAACGAAAAGGAATATGAACAAGCTATGGGCGCCATCTTTGAAGGTTCCGGGAGCTGACAATATATTACGTCACACATTTTGTTATGCTCTCTCGCCCAGTTTCTTGCCATGGCATCACAGCGCGGCCCTAGCTTATCAACCTTGTTATCTTCCTTGTTATCTGCATGTACGTGCCAGCTCACAGGTCTATTAATAAAATTCGTAACGATAGCAAGTATTTGGTGTAAATCCAATGTTGTTGTCAAGTGCTATTTTTTAGGAAAAGTAAACTTGTTTACTGCGATCGAGGTGGAATAAATAAAGCTTTTAAATTTATTTCATTGTGATAGGGTCTGATAGGGAAAATGAAGGGGAGGGGAAAAGCAGGTAGTTCCTTAAACTTAAACTTCCTTAGCCTAAACATCCATGGCATATGAGAACTCTGGTTAAATATGTAAATAATATTCATGTCGTTTTTCCTAAATCATTGCTTGACTTATTTGTGGTAAACTATGTTTCAACCTCATCTTTATCAATAATCTAGTGCTGAGGCCAGATTTTGGTTATACATGTACATGTATACATGCTGGGATTTTTTTTACTTTGGTATTTACATTCATAATCAAAATTTGACATGTTTACACATTTTGATCAACTGTTTTCCTTTCATGCAGGCACCTCTAAAAATACTACAAGCTTATAAAAAGTGATAATGGAACAGAGAATTAACTCTGAAG
>CM042754.1:816365-833800 GCA_022496165.2 Catalaphyllia jardinei | reverse complement strand
ATTTACTGCGAGGATCATACTTCACTTGCATCTATAACCGCAGTTCAAATATGAATTATTTCATATATATATCACAAGCACCTGTATGTTAATGAGTTCGCCCAAATAATTTCTTTTTTCAAGCGAAGCTCATTTGACTGACGCATGACGTATGACGTATGACGTATGACGTATGAGACTGCACTGTGTTATAGTCATCGGAATTATGCACCAGTTAATTGAAACCCCACAACCCAGGACCCGGGACAGATGGGCGAATTTGACAAAGGCCCTAATCAAATCTTTTTTTCTTTTTTTTTAATGCCTTTCTTTTATTCAAATCACAACCAATTTACAAAGATATACAATGCACCTACATTACTTACACTACTCGCACTACTAACAACACAGTTATATTACGTTTTTTCTTTCACTTTTACACACATTGCACACACAGGACGAGGAAACAAAAAGGAAGAAAAGGAAAGGAAAGAACTACTTACTACATTTGTACTTTAGGTACATGTACATTTTACAATAAAATAGAAGTTACAAAAATCTCGTACTTGTTGTCCTACTTACTTTTAAACCGTTAAAATAAACTTTTTCTTACTTGTAGATCTATTCTATTTTGATTTTATTATTTTATGTACATTTTTCTTAACAATTTGGTTGTGACAAATGTCAACTTTAGCATATGTTTATTTGTGTAAGTTTTTCTGTTTCATTTTGTTTGGAGATGGTACGGTGAGACATTTACGTCTCGGCTAATATAGCGTAGGGTTCAACATTTGCTGTTCTCTTCACATCACCATGCGTATGGAGACACAAAAAACTAAACAAATATGTTCGAAACAAAACGAAAAGCTAGTTTTCTTATTCAGCAAGGAAAGCTCCCCATTTTTTATTGAATTTTGCTAAGAACCCGTTTTTAAGTGAAAAGCGCCTTTATACTTCCAAGCAGGTCAAAAAATTCCGAATGAAAAGTTTTAGCGAGGGGAGGCAGTGCATTGATTTAGCCCCCCAAAAATGTGATATCTGGCAATTAGGAGGGCATGGTGAAGGAGGAGGACTGAAGTGTCATCCACAAAACCCAAACACAACTGAGGGGAGAAACCTTTTGTCAAGAAACAGGAAAAATTACCTAACCATTTTATAACTTCGTTCCTAATCAAATCTTAATCATACTAAATCCTCCAGCCCCCGGGGGAAATCTTCAGATCAAATTCCCCTCCCCCTGGGAACAAATTGGCAAGGGGTTAAAAAAACAACAACAACAACAAACAAACAAAACAATCCAAAAAGAAACCGCTCACACTGAATTGATCAGGAACAAAATATTAAAATATACTTAAATAAGGCAATAGTTTTCTTTTAATACAGCTGAACAAAACTTGCTGCGGATTATTACATTTTGCAAGAATGTGAGTTTCACATTGCAACAGAGCATTTCTGAACAGTGATAGCTTTAATCTGACTTGGTGCATCCACAAGTCCCACGAATGGGCCCGCTCTATAGGGCAGCCAGGATTATCACAAGCAATCATACTACCAGACTCTGGACTACTACAAAGACACCAGAACTCATTCCCAGCAGTGGCTACCTTATCACTGGACTTCTGTCTGGCTGACTTCTGTTTTGTTGTGGCACCAGCTTGTCGTCGCTTCTTTACCCTGAGAATCAAGATGTGTTACCGACATTTCAATGTCTTTAGAACTCAGAAGGGTTTGATTTTCAAGTTCTTTTACATCTTCTGAGTTCAAGTCTCGGCTCTCCTTTTGAGCTTTCTCGAAGCGTTTCTTGATAATAGTACTAGGAGGGTGAATCGCTGCTGTCTGTGGCTAAAAACTTTTCCAGACACATAAAGTGCCCCCGTGCACGGATGATGTTCAATTCAATACACAATGTCTTACCTTCTGTTTATTTCCCCTCCTTGCCAGAATCGCACAATGCTTGGAAATTACAGGCCTTGCGAGAATCCCAGAATCGCAGAATGTTTGGAAAAAAAATAGTTTCAGCTGTCAATCAAATTTGCCGTTTTGCGTCAACAAAGAAAATGAAACCCTCCCGAAACCTTACCGTGGCCTGCCACAGGCATGCCACGGAATAAACATCTTATTATCCGAGCTTAGGTCGGTCTGTAACGGAGAATCTCGACCTCGGTCGTGTGTGCAGACCCCATTGCATTTGGTCTGTGCTCTTAGTCAAGATTCTCCCATACAGACCGACTGAGCGCTGTTAGTAAGAGCTATTCAAAATCAATTTGCGGAAGGGGTGAAAAATCCCAGGGGATTCCCATATAAAAAGGATGGGGGTACTCATCGGAGATTTTGGAAAGAGCCCCTATAAAGAGATTCCAAGATCGATCCCACAAAACTTTTGTGGGCCCGGTTTGAAATGTTTTTAACCCGTAAGATGTACCAATTCTAAAATGACACATTGTCTCCTGTCACATTTTTTCGGTTCAATTCCCTAAAAGCTACTGAAAATGCTGGCTTCCGGTGTTGACCGAAGAGGTGCCAAATTGCTTTTTCAATCCCCTTTTTGTCTGGGAGTCTCCCAAGGGTTAAAATCTGCAGCACTGCGATAGTCGGTTGGAGGATTTGGCTGCCTGGCACAAGAGTTAAGGTCTGATATACAGTTGCATGTACATATTTTAGGCAGGGCAGGACTGCCCCTGTGTCTCCGAGCTAAAAGGTATCTTCTTTTTGCGCTTTAATTTCCTGCTCCGCTGATTTTAATGCAAAGGCAGACTAACTCCGGTATTAAGTAAGGTACCGTGTGCATGGCACGAATTTTTTGTTATAGTTTAATTTGCGGATAACCGATTTTTTGTATTTTGCGGGAACTAATTTTTGTGATTGTGAAAGAAATCAATTTATGTTTTATCTACGAAACTCGCGATACTCTTGAGTCATTTGCTCTGTTTATCACTGTCAAAACTATCGCGAAATTAAATTCGGAACGCAACAATAAATTTGAAATGGCAATTCTAAAAATTAGCCATCGTGGTTCACGCTCTCCAGACCTTGCAAGATTTGGTCATTTCACGTTGTTGACTTGCAGAGGACGGCAAAGAAATGTACCAAGATTATAACCCACGTGCACAGCCATTGTACTACTCATTAAATCTTTTGTTCGGTGACGTTCCCGTTGCCGTCGTGGTTCCGTCAACTCGCTAAAAGCACTCGTGCGCGAAATCCCTCCAGCTACGCAGGCTAGATACCTATTGCACAGGCATGTACAGCTGACAAAAATTTCATCTATGCGAAGAGGGGTTTTAAATAAACGGCATCAACAAGATTCTTCAAGTGAGATTTGTATGTATACTGGGTGAATAATTTGGCCGATGAAGTAAACTTTTGCGGAGAAAATGTTTGCGGCAATTTTATTTTTAGCTACAAAAATCGCTAAAATTACGGAACCCGCAGAAATTTGGTGCCACATGGTGAGAAATAACTAAATTCAACTAGAGTACATGTTACTAGGTTTGCCACAAGTCTACCTTCGCTGATCGCTTATTCGTCTCCCTCGTGAAGCAAGCGGGTAATATTCGAGCGCGACGGGAAAGTCACCAAAGGTCGAAATGATGAAATCAGCAAGCCAGGGGAGAATTACTGTAAAGGACTTGTAGAATTGAGTCTAATATGGAACCAATGACGCGTATCAGAAAGGGTTATATGCATAGCCTCAATATCTTCGCAGCTCACTACCTGCAATGGCATCACGCTCCATATTTCCGAAATTTTATCCGGATGCAGGCGTGAAAGGAAAAGGGGTATTAATCCTCTCTTTCATGCCCTTTCCTTCCATCCTTGCTCTTGCTCTCTCACTCTCCGTCTCTTCCCCGTTTTCGCCTAATTTTCTCCAGATAAAATTAAGAAATGACACAGTATACGCCCCCGGGGTTGGTGCTTAACCCATGTTTCGGTCGGTGCACGGTGCCTCCGAGAATTTTAAATCCTGACTCTGTTTAGGACAAAAACACTCTAAAAACCCTACCCTGTGTAGTACAACAGCCTCCATTTCAAAGCCTTGTTTAGGACAAGAGACAAAATACACACTCTCTGGTTCTAAAGGAATTTAAAGTGTTTAATACGCCATTCAAATCAGAGAAATTACGCTCGATGTGTCTAAAACCCAGTTGTTGCGTCGCTACTTTGAGGCTACAGAGAAAAATATCCGTAAAACATACGCTAAACCTTCTCTGGCAGTTTGAGGGCCCGATCAGTAACCCAGTTTATATTGATACACAATCATGTTACACCTATACTTAAATCGTTAAATTGGTTACGCGTCAGAAACCAATTATATTTTAGAGATGCTGTTTTAGCTTTCAAATGCATGTCGAAACTAGCCCCTGCGTACCTTAGTGATAAATTAACTAGACGTAGTACTATTAGTAGCCGGAAGACCAGAAATCCGCAGATGCTAAATATCCCTTTATTTAGGTCTGCGACTGGGCAGAAAACTTTCCAATATAGGGCAGTGAACATTTGGAACAATTTAAATAATAATTTTAAGTTATGCATTGATGCAAATAGCTTTAGGAACTAGTATACCTAAATGGTACTGAATAATGCTGCCGAAGGGGAGAACAGCTTTAAGTATGCAAACAGTTACCCTATGAACTGAACTGTGAAGAATTCATTTGCACAATATATTTGAATCGTTATGCTAGGGAAATCAATTGAAATTGTTATTGGGTTGGGTGCTTTGTGAATAGATATTGCGTGCAAGTGCCCTTTTCTTCACAAGAATTTGAACTTAATACACGTTTTGCAAGCAGAAATTGACCCTGAAATAAAGGAAAGGCAAATTTTTACATAAGTCAAGTTAATTGTTGCGGAGTGAGCGTAGCGAGCTAGCAGCAACATAATCAGGATTTAAAATTAAACGAATATGTAAAAGGAGTACGAATTCTGAAATTCATGACTTTTTATCAGAATGCATTGCATTTTAACAATCAGATGAATAGAAATCATCGTTACTAAAACTTGTAGAATAATTAAAACAAACGGAAAGTGTAGAACACACTTATTTCATATATGCTACGATGGTTTACGGTCATCTCGCCACCAGGGAGTTTCGCCACCAAGAAACCATCTCGCCACCAACTAACTCGCCGCCAAGTAAAGTAGTCGAGGTGAATAAGCTGTTCGAACGAGAGTAAAGTAGCCGAGATGGAAAAGCTGTTCGGACGAAGTTCGTTTGCCTGTCTGTATGCAAATTACATGTTGTAGGTGAAGTGATTTGATAAATGGTTCGTTGTCTTTGGCAAGCGACATTAAATACGCGCATGTTCTTTTTTTGTAGCATGGTTTCAAAACAACACAGGTCGCGCTCTTGTTTTTTTTTTACTTTCTTGTTGTGATTGTGCAGCAGTCCTTGCATTGCCTTCGTAGCTGATAATTTATTTATGTATTTACTTTGGACACAACCAAGCTATTAAGCTGATATCTTAGGGCTACCGCCGGTGCAGCACATCGTTCAACGTAATACGAACTGAATGAGTGTTTTTACACAACTAAACAAGGTAGAACGAATTTCAGTCTCTTCGGCTTGTGGTTCAATGTAAATAATTACGCAATTCAGTATTTTACTGCGATGTGATTTTTAATAAACCAGTCTATCTCTAAAGTCTATCTCGTCTATCTCGCCTATCGTAATCGGTAATCTTTGGACCGGTAACCGTTGTCACACCTCGCCATCGATTCGTCATGATGCATGAAGTTGATGCATACAATTTACATACCACAAGTTGACACTGCTTTAAGAAACAGGCAACCACATGGTTCACTGCGCATCCTAAATCATCTATTGGCGTATAACCACAATTCCTTGCGCCATATCACTGCGCATCTTAAAATATTTCCGTCCGCGCATAACCACCATTCCTTGCGCATACCACTGCGCATCCTAAATCTCCCATTTGCGCATAACCACAATTCCTTGCGTTTGGTAAGAAAAAGTGATTGCAAGCCCCTATAATGTAATCTTCTGCTGATTAGAGAGCTGCCTCGCTCGTTCGCTTCAGGCTCACTCGCTGCGGCAGCATTAAGCTTAGAGGGGCACTTTTAGATAAATTTAAGAGGAAGGAATGATACTTTATTTTAAATTGTTATTTAATAATTTGTATATGTTTCTTTTGTAATTGACGTTGAAAAGCCCTTTGGGAAAGTGGTAAATAAACATGTATGTATGTATGTATGTATGTATGTATGTATGTATGTATGTATGTATGATAGGGAAAGTTGTGCGCGCTGAAAGATCGACGCGACAGTCCTATTTTAATCCACTTGATATAAATAGCTCGATTCAAAGTTGGTTAGGTATTGTCTAGTCTCTGAGAGAGCAAGGCAGCGTTTTCATTTTACAGACAGGGATGGTTAGACGTTCAAGTCTTCTCGGACAAGGACGATAAACCGTAGGCCCCGTCTCCTGTACCTTCAGCGTTACATGGCTAGCAGGGGACGTTAAAGAACCCACACACTTCTCGTAAAGAGTAGAGCATGGAGTTCCCGGTGTTGTGGTCTGGTCTTCAGTGTCCTGGATTTGATGGGTTGGTGCTTTAATAAGGGCTGAATAGCCTGTTCGTGCCTTTCTCCCTGGACTGATCTGTCCAAGTTAAGGGGACGACAGGGTCATATAACACAAAACTAGGAACAATTTCCCCTCGACACTCGCCTGCTTTTTCCATTGTATATACAACAACAACAACTTTATTTATAGTATAAATTCAAGACTGTTCCGCAAATAGCATTGCTAGTCTGGGCGGAACAGTCATACAAAGAAAAAAAATGAAAATGAAAAATTAGTAGTAAATTTAAAAATGAATAATAAATTTACAATAGGAGAGTTACATAATTTTTTAACAGATTGTAGCAAATTATTAAATCATTAAAACGTTAACATAATGAAGATAATAATTTAATAATTCTTTTGTCACCAAGACATTTGCACGTGCATGGAAAATAGCAGAAGTCACACCTATTCTTAAATGCGGTAATCCAGATGTCCCTAACAATTACCGCCCTATCTCACTATTGCCAATAGTCTCAAAAATTACTGAAAGGCTAGTACATGGACAACTTATGGAGTATCTAATTAGGACCAACAAATTGGCAGTACATCATAGCGGAAATAGAAAACTTCACTCGACAGAAACAGCTCTGTTGTACGTTACGGATCAGTTACTCCAGGCTATAGCAAGAAAGTCTCCATCATGGTCTTATTAGATATGTCTAAAGCATTTGACAGTATTCAACACGATATTTTGTTATCCAAGCTACAAAATCTCGACTTTTCCCAAGGTGTGTTAGATTGGTTTCAGAGTTACCTTTCTAACAGACAACAGTGCGTTCGAATTGGTGATGCAGTTTCTAAAGTACTCCCACTCGAGTTCGGAGTTCCGCAAGGTTCTATCTTAGGCCCAGTTCTGTTTACAATCTACGTTAACGACCTCCTTTCTGTTCCTAAACGTTGTCTATCTGCCTCCTATGTCGATGACTGCAAACTGTATTTGTCCTTTTCACCTGCCGAATTAACCACGTCTATCTCTGCCTTGAACGAAGATCTTATGAGAATATCTCAGTGGTGCTGTAAAAACTCCCTTTTGATCAATCCGGACAAAACTAAAGTTCTAGCTGTTGGAGTACCACAACTTTTGCAGAAACTGTCATCATTCAGTATAACACTATTTGACAAAGAATTAACACCTGTACCTGTTGTTAAAGACTTAGGTGTTCTTCTCGACACATGCCTCATTTACAACGAACATATCACTAAGACTGCTTCGAATTGTCTTTTTAAATTGCAACAGATTAACAGAATCAAGCATCTTCTGGATAGAAAAACGCTTTTGTTAGTTATAAATTCCTTTGTTTTTAGTAAACTTCAATATTGTTCAACTATTTGGAGTAATACGAGCAACAGCAATATTGACAAGTTACAAAAAGTTCAAAATTTCGCTGGACGAATTCTTCTGGGACTAAGAAAGTATGACCACATTTCGGATGGGCTGCGATCACTGAAATGGCTACCTATTAGAGAGAAACGTATTCTAAACGATGCTACTATGATGTACAGATGTATTAACAAACTTGTTCCAGACTATCTTGCTGATATGTTCAAACTACGTTCCCAAGTACACAATAGACAAACTCGATGGTCAGGTGCTTTGGACATACCCTTATGTCGCCTGTCAACAGGGCAGCGCTCTTTTGCTTTCAGAGGAGCCAAACTCTGGAATTCTCTGAATGATAATATTAAGTCTTTAAAATGCCCCAAACATTTTAGGCGCCATTATGCCAATTTTTTATTAGGTTGATTTTCTTGATATATATTTTTTGTAATTATAATATTATTGTACTTATATTTGTAACTAACTTAAATTTCAATTTGTAAGTTTTAATTGTATTGAACTGAAAAACCCACTTAGGGAGCTTCAATAAAGTTTGTATGTATGTATGTAAGAACTCAAGTTCAATTGTACGTTTTTAGGGCAGAGGTAATTTGGGAAATATCAATATAGTCATCATGCTTTTTAAGAATATCGAGAAGGAAAGAGTGGAGTTTTGTTTGGAAGTGTTTCTTGGGGAGCTCTCTTAATGATGCTGGCATCTCATTCCAAATTTTAGCTCCTACTCTTGAGAAAGCTCTTTTTTGGATATAAACTAGCAATAGTTTTCACTAGAGCTGCCCCCGCTTTTGAAGATCTGTTTAACACCTGTATATGGTTTTTACTGGATATAAATACTGTGCATACGACTGTTAAAAAAGAAACGTTTTAATATTTATTGAAGTTAACATTAACATATTTGTCTGTAAATGGCAATGAAATTTATTACAGCCATACAGTTTTGTTGATAATTTTTTTGTGAAACAGCAAAGTTTTATATTGCATGTTTTTTTTTGGCCGCAAAATAGTTACTACTCCATTGTTTTTTTTTTTCGTTCTAATATTATGCACTTAACAGAGATTGTTTCATGTGGTAAGTTAAATCACCTTATTAAGTTTTTTAATGGTATCACTTGAAATGATTGTCGTTAGAGGTTTTTTTTTGGCCCTTGAAATAGGTACTACAGTATGAGTTAGTATTACACACTAATTGCATTGTTTTATTTTGTTTTTACTATTATGCACTAATTGTCAGATAGTGTTTAACGGGCCAAGTAAAATCACTCTAATATCATAAATTGTACGCTTTTGTTAAATGTTCACTAGTGTCTGTTCAACTTAACAGTTTGTTTTTATACCAGACAGTTAGCTGTTCACTATTCCTGTGAAGTTGAGGCATGGGCTTTCATAGTTATAACAAGTTTGTTGTTCTGAGAAAGCTCAAAATCTACAATACATTTTCGAGCAACAGCAATTTCTCAGTTAGATCGTCAATGTTGTCTTTGCACTGCAAGATGTCTTCTTGAAGGAAGTTCCCCACAATCTTTGGAAATGCTGTCACTGAAAAGTGCTGGTTGTGTTTTTCTAGATGAAAGTTAATGTTCATTTCAACATAGCAGTTCTTCAGAAGCATTGCTCTGTTACAGTGTACACAATCCCTAGCCGCAAATGAACTACAAAGATATATTATGTGTGACCAAACAGGCTCCCTAATTTCCCTCAATAACAAACTATCTTCTCTCGAAGAGATATAATGTGACCAAATATAGAAAAGCAGGCCTGAAAACTCATTCCTAGTACGTAGATTTGATAAATACTGTCGAGATATTTTTAGTTGTATTGTGTGACATTTAGCCAGATAAGTGATTTGCGTTACTGGAGTATGTGATCTTTTCTTTCGTGATTTCAATGCAGACAACATAACCAATCAATTATTCCATATGTCATCGTAGTCTAGGATTTAGGGTGTGCCGCACGTCAATGATATAAGAAACCCGACCACGAAAATATTACTTAGTACTTCTTCTACCGAGAAACCGGGACGTGATCAGTGAATACTAAAATAAACCGTGAAGTTTGCGAAGAACAGCCTAGTGTCTTTGGCATTCGCAACAAAATATGGAAGAAACAAATGCGTAGAGATTTCCAAAATAGCGTCAACAGCACATGAATAAATTTAATAAGCAATGAGTAACCAGGGGGGGGGGGGGGGGCATAATTGAAAAGATAAAGACGTTCTCTGGTAAAAAGTTAAAAAAACCACTAAACTTTCGTTTGCCAGTCGGCAATCTTTAAGAAGTGAGATGTAAAAAGCGAAGGTAAAGATATATATGTACAAAGAGATGAGAAAATAACGCACGGATATAAGTAAATACAAAAAAAATACCTTGCGCACTTGCTAAAATCTTACCCGACACCACCGTGCGCGCGTAGTTTGGTTAAATCGAGATTTTTTCGCATATTACAATTTACTTACTTACTTACATTTTTGAAATTCCTTACATGTATACACGTGTGGAATCCTAGGGTGCCTCCTCGGGTTTTGGCCTCCTCGGGTTTTTAGGCCTCTAGGCCAAAACCCTGCGGGGCAATAATACGTAGCAAACGTACGTACTCATACGTAGCAAACGTGACAAACAAGAAACAAACGTTCTCATACATAGCAAACGTGACTCAGTAAGAAAGGCTCGGGAGGCTCATTTAATAAAAAAAAGCCAAAACATTACATCCGTTTGGCATAAATAGAAGAGATGAAGCACGTCAGTGACACATCTGACACTTATTTAGTTACCCATAGCCTACCAATCATTGTCGCGTATTTTTATTTAAATTTTTTCACATATTTTTTTCTACTCAGCCCCTGTGGAAGGTTTGTATTGCAAACCGAAATATAGGGCAATTTTGTTTAAAATAGGTTAGTCTTTTAGTCCGTTTTTATTTCATTTTGGTCACATCCGCCGTTGGGATCAGTGTGCCGTCTATATTTTGTATTTTAAAATTTCTACTGATCCAGGTCTACTTTCCATTGTGGTCAAATGAGTGCGCATGCTTAAGCCGCGCGCGCGCGCGTGGGAATGGATCGCACCATTTCCATAGAAATAAGCAAGCGCCAAAATGGCGGCAGATTTAAATTTCGCGGTATGTGTTTCATTTCGCAAGGATAACCCGAAAACAAAACAGCTAAGGTTTTTACCTTAAACACAGCTCTAAAAGGGGCGTCTCTTTTATGTATCTTTTTCAACAAAGAAACTATCTCTGCAACAATAGTGACTTTTGTTTTTATCGCGATAGTTGCTCTCTGGGGGCAGATTTTCGGATGAGAAAGGCTGTTGCCTAAGCAGTAAAACTCGGGAAAAGAACGTTTGTAGGGGCAGACTGATTGAACTTAGCACCGAGATGGCTCGAGTGGCGGAGGTTGACCGTGGAAATTTTGTGGGATAAATGGGGAAAGTGACCGGAAGTGCTTAAATCACGCGCTGGTTCACGCGAGTGCCCAGTCGTTTGACAGCTGTGAAGGTCTACATAAGATCCGGCTCTCTCATCGGTTTGTTGCTGTGGTTATACACTTTTTAATTCCATTTTTATATAAATAAGTCGCAGTTTCTTCTGGAAGTTTCTCGGTGTTTTAAGATTACATTGAGTAACTATACAATACACTGAGTAGAAGCTATTTTTAGGTCGGCTTTTGTCTCACTGTCCTTTGCATTGTGTTGTAATTTGTAGCGGTGACGAAATATTTTGCACGCCGTTGCCTCCTTTGGCGATTTTTTTGTGACGTACTTCCGTTAATTTAACCCGCCTTCTGGACAACTGTATAGTGTTGAATTTCCAGAGTGTTTCGGACTGCGTGCAAGAAGCCGTGCAAAAAGCACCCGACATTTTAGTCCCCTCGAACTAAAATTTGGATTACACAACTGTGCGAATCATGAAAGTGTGGCTTTTGTTGGTTCTGTTGTTAACTGTACTTTCTTGTGAAGCAGGAAAAAAGAAGAAGAAAGGGACCTCCTCATCTTTACATGATAGCCTTAAAAATCGGTTTTTACGTCAACGACCAACAAAGCCTCCCCCAGTCACAGTACCAGTGAAAAAGGTTAGCTTTTATTATTTGTCTTTTGAATAGTTATTTAGGTGTTCTTATAAGCTTAATGTCACGACAATCAAAACAAAGGTCACACGGCTCGGAGAACCCTGCGTAAAAAATGCGCCATTGCGTATTTCTTGATGATATTAAGAAGATATAACGAAGAGACAAAAATTCCCTGTTACTCCGAGTTTCGTGCTCACGCACTCATCATCACTCGTGATTTAGTATCAGGATTCGAATGTGTGATTTTTTTGGGCTGTACTTCTTTATTAGAGGTGATTTTTAAACATACGGCAGTCTTTCTGGTGTCTGAATGATGATCAAGGATAAAGAACACATCAATTTGACTCCTTTTCAGGAATGAAAGTTGATAGGTTTATTTGCTTTCCAGCTGGTGACCTTATACCTTTGTCTTGATATTCGATATATTAAAATTCAATCCTAGAGGACACAAACAAAGGAAATTGAATGACCATGTTGTTTGTTCATTTTCTTTCGTTTGTGCCCTCTAATTGATCAAACAGGATGCGACGAAATCAAAATTGCAATCAGAGAAATTTTGAACTTTCAAGCCATTATTAATTTTCTTCTGTTTTAGTGTCACTGCTTGAAATTGGTGTTTTTGTCTTTATATTGCAAGGCAAAAGGAAGTTATATTAGTAAGACCCTAGCCATACAGGGCCATTCCCTTTCATTTCTGGCCCCCCCCCCCCCCCCCCCCCAATAGACAAGGTCATTTGACTGCCAACCTCCTAAGAAAAAGATCAAAGTGCTGACACAATTTTTTTGAGACCCTCTGTGACTGTCTGGAAATTTAAGATCTTTCCAATACTGACCCTCGGAAAATCTCAAAAGCATCTTCCTGATCTTTGGAAATTTTCAACTTATTCCTCATACCCCTCAGAAAATTTCATCTGCATTTTCCCATCTACCCTTTCAGAAAATTTTGTCAACAGGGGTGGATTAAAAATGGAATGACGCACTCACAAACACAAACTCAAGAGGTCAGTCAGCAGAATAACTATCCCTTTAGCTAGAGTGAACATGATGATGCCTAGGACTGCAAACAAAAATGCTGCTGGTTTATGTGCCCTGAAAATTCATGAATACTGTAGAATTCCAAAATCAATGGTACCCCCAAAAGTAACACCTTCCCGAAAATAACCTTGATTTTTCCCTTCCTATTGAAACCCGAAGAAGTCACTAAAAGATAAAGTCTCTGGGCGTGTTCCATTCAACTAAAATTTCCAGAAATTCCGGTTCAAAATTGAATGGAACAGAAAGTTTCCGGAAACTTGTTTCGAAAAGTTTGGTCAACCTGTTGAGATTGTCATTTTTTTACGGAAATGTGGAAATTCTGGAAATTTCCTATTCCATTTGGAATTTCTACCTGATATGAATTGGCCCCGGTTCCTCTAGTCGTGAAAAGCTACAAGATGGCGCCCTTTGAGTGTAAACCAAGTATTTAATACTGGTCTGATCGGGATGTGGCTCGAGGGTATCAAAACTAATCAATAAACAGGTGAGTACTGGTCTGAAAGGATAGCTGAACTTGTTAATGAAAATATCTGCCTGCTAATTTTATGTCTGTTCATCAATATGTTCACTTGCTGTAATTTGTAGGTTGATCTGCAGAAAATAGACTTCAAGAGCTTCAACACAACAGATCAATTTTACGAAGCCTTTAAATTGCCACGCCTTAAGCAGCATCGTCAAGGTAAGTTAGACTTCTAGTGTGTGTAATATCTGGACCTGAACTGAAGGTTGGTTTGTCTCCCATATTGATGTGACAGGGCTGTTTGTTGGAATTTTTTTTCAAAGTACCTGAGAATCTAGTTGTGTCAGGATGTGGTTCAAATTTGTTTTAGAAAGTCTCGAGAGTTGCTAATGGACTCTTTTATAAGGCACTCGTTGTCAAGAATAATGTTATGTTAATCAGTTTATTTATAGTTTAATATTGTGTAATTCCAGAAATATCCATACTTCCCTCACAGAAGGGATTTTCTCTAAGATCCCCCACCCCCCTGGAAATTCCTGTTAACATATTACATTTCTTTAAAGTGCATATGACTCGAAAAACAAGTCATTTAAAAATACATTCATTTAAAAGGCTTTTCAAAATAGAGTAAAATGGCGTTTTTCTTTTTGTGATATCGTTTTTTGTTCCAGAGATATTCCGGTTTTGATATTATTCAAATTTGGTCACTGATGACGTCATCAGTTGCAAGTGCAGTGGTGTGACACAAACATAAGAATATCTCCACTGCCTGTTCAAAATTAAATAGTGCCATTTGCGACTCAATAAGACAAAATGCCTGGCATGGTCTTATCTGAGACGTATGCCAGTCCCACCTTCATTAGGTCACCTCTTAAACATTTTTAGCTAAATATTATGCCCAATGCAGCTACAAATGATATTTGATTTTGAAGAGGAAGGGACTGGAACCGAGCATGTTGCCATAGCAACATCAAAATGTAAACCATCTGGTATATTTCGTAAGGTGGAACATTCCTGCCAAGTTTCAATAGCATTGCTTCATTATTGACAGAGATATTCTTAAGTTCTTGTCACACCACTGTACTTGCACAACCGATGATGTCATCGGTGACCAAATTTGCATCATAGGAAAACTTGAATATCTCTGAAACAAAAAAAGATATAACAAAAAGAAAAACGCCATTTTACTCTACTTTGAAAAGCCTTTTAAATGAGTGTATTTTTTAAATGACTTATTTTTCAGGTCATGTGCACTTTAAATGTTTTGGCCTGAACAGAACCTCCCACCCCCAGGAAATTCCAATCCCTTCTGTGGGGGGAGTGGAACTGCACATTACAAATTCAATGAAATGTTATAAAATTGTAAAATTTACTATTGAGTTATTTGGGTATTTTATTATGTGTACATGTACAATAGTCATAGAAGATCAGAGTTAGAGCGAGAATATACTATCATGTGCTATAATAAATTCAACTGATTTGTTTAGGTAATCATATGGTTTTTCTTTAATTTGGAATATATTTGCATGAGTGAATTTTTTATAAAGCTGAAATTGCACAAGCCACTTCAGTAAGTACAATTTCAGCTTTTTGAAAAACTCACAAGTGCATATTAATTTCAAATTGAAAGAGAAAAACCGTATGATTATTTAATGTTCACAATCTCATTGAAAAATTGTCAAGTACTTGTGAAGAATTTAAATTTTGTGGCTAGTATGATGCAGCATTTCGTCTTGGCCAAGAGACTCATCAGATACTTTTCAAATTCCAGCAAACTCAGCATGAAAATATTTGCGCTGAGGAAGTGCCGGAAGATCTTTCTTGAAGCCATTTTTTCTCATCTGAGAACTATTTCAAAGTTTCCACACAAACATTTTTGTCATCATTAATTTTATGTGATATCATTGGCTTGAAAATTTCCCATTTTCTTTGTGTCAATCGTAATCCAGAATTAGAATGTGTAATTTGCACTGGTTTTACACTTGAACTGCACTTTTTGTCTTCTCTCAACCTATCAGAATCGAGTATTTTTTATGTATATTATTATTATATTATTCACAGAAACTGGTGGTATTGGGAGTGAACATTCAACTGCAAGTAAGTAATATAAAGTTAAAGTATAGTTATAGCTCCCACGCAGTTTTTTGCAAATACAGACGAACCTGTATTGAGCGGCACCATGTTAAGAGGTCACCCTCTACGTATACATTGTATAAGTGGTCAGTTTTCAAAGTCCTGAAAATTACTTCGACCACTATTAAGCGGTAGCAGTCACCATTTGCGAAGTTTCTACTGTCCTGACCTGTATTAAACAGTCACACAGATGCTCCAACAAAGGGCTATAATGCTTGAAAGGTCAGCTTTCGAATCTCTTTATGTTGGCCAATTCACATTATCAACTCAGTTGATAGAACCAAATTATCTTGTAATACTCCCACCGACGCAGCACTACAGTTTCTTTAGAAACTTACCCCCTTCTTCATTTTTTTTTTATACACTGTCAAATGTGAAAAATGTGTAGTTAGCTTTAGAGTTCTTTCCATGTTAGTTGGAAGCTGCATTATTTTATTTATTTACTTATTTTCTATCCATTAGTGCAGGAGCATTCAGAATGGGGTTGCAGATTTCGCCCAACACTGGTTCATCTTCCTACCCCAGCATATGGTAACGGATTTATTTTTCCATCCTGTGCAACCGTGTATCGCTGTTCAGGTTGCTGTCTTGTAAGTAACCTTGAATGCAAACCAGTGGCTGTAAAGAAGGTTCAAGTGGATTACTACCATGTTCAACCCGATGGTGTGTTTTTCATCATTTTTGCTGTCAGTTAAAAAATTTGTTTTATTTGCTAAGGGAAAGTTCATTTGATATGACAGAGGGGGGGGGGGGCGCCATGAAGATATTGAAACTCGAAGCTTGAAATTTTAGCAGACCTCCTCGCTATAGCTAGCGGTTCAATTTTTTAGGATCCCCCCCCTTAATGGTTGAAAAAATTCCAGAGTCCCCCCCCTTCTCCTTCAATTCCTTCGCTCCCTTGAAAAAAGATCGCTAGACTGTATTAAATATAATTTGTTTACCGTTACATTTCCCGTTAGCAGATTTTGAAATCTAGTTGAATCAGAAAGTGTAATAATTACCGAGACTACATTTGTTACATCTATAAACCACGTGATATAACTGAGTGCCACAGGTCATTAAATTGTTGAATTGAAATGAAAACCATCCGATCTGTATGATGTCATGTGTTGGTTTTGAAGTATACAAGTTTTGGGAGCCCCCCTCCTAGCCCAACAACATTTTTAGAGCTACCCTTTTGGTTGTCTAAAAATTTTTGGAGCCCCCCTCAATATCTTCCCCCCCCCCCCCCCCCCACTTTGTCATATTAAATGAACTTTGCCTAAATTGATAATAATTATATTTGTTTTGTTTGTTTCGGTAAGCAAAGTCGCAAATTAATTTGCAGTACTGTTTAAACTCAAATATCTTGTTGAGTGATCATTGAGAATGCTTTGTGAACTTTTTTTTAATTGGAGAGATTATCATCATTTTTATTTCGCAATAAATGTTTTTATTTTGCAGTTGGACTGGCCTGTGGAAAGCTATGCCAGTCTAGGCGGGCCAGTCTATCAATAGTTACAAACGCTTATTATTATTATTATTATTATTTTTATTGTTATTATTATTACTTTACTAAGTTACCATTATTATTACTATGATAAATAGAAAAATGGAAATGGCTAGATAAAAACGGTGAATAAAATTAAAAAAAGTGGGAAAAGAATGAGAAAAGAACTAAAGGGTAATTAGATTTGATTGCCAACGAGCCAGCCGAGCGAACACGCGAGACTGGTGAGGCGGCAACATTATAGAGCTATGCGAAAAAACTATGTAGGGGTAAAAGTCTCAAGTGATCAAGAGGAATGTTTGTAAGGTGACATTCCTGTTGTAAGGTAAGATTCCTGAGATCCAATGACGT
>CM042754.1:777365-805119 GCA_022496165.2 Catalaphyllia jardinei | reverse complement strand
CCCTAGCAATAATAAGTAACGCAACAAGGGTGGCAGCGACACACCCTGCAAAGTATGGATGAGCCAACGAGTGAGGTGCGTCCCCACCCGAGTGTAAGTGAAACCTAAGGTGGGGTGAGAGCCCCACCTAGCCTGCAACATGCAAGGGAAGTGGCAGGTGTGCACCCAAGCCAGTAGTCCAGCTTTATTGAAATAGGAGGAAAAGGGTGTGGTGGGACAAAATACAGCACTAAGGCGAAGTAAACTTGATAAAACTTATTGTGCAACGTGTACTCGCAAGGCAAACAATGAGGCATGAAATTCGGACCTAATGGATATAAGCACATCTTGGTATCAATTACATTTACTAACAATGTCCAGTTGTAATAAAGTACTGTTCAAAGACACAAAGGTCAGTTTATGTTTTGCTATGCAGAACAAGGCAGCTGTATACTAAGTAATGTCACGCAAGGTCCCTTTAGTGTGAGATGAGTGTAATAGATGTTTTAGTGGCGATGAAGACGCTCATATGCACTAAGGATCAAGGTTGTGATAAGCTTCCATTAGTTAACTATATTTTACAGGTAAAATAACCATACAGATCAGATTATTACCAGTAATCAATGTTCAATTGATATTGTTGTGATTGCTGATGGCAATTGATGCAGATGAAGAAAAAAGTTGTGTTTGATTATTGATTGATTCATTGATTATCAGAAATCATTTTTGTCTTTTAATAAGTTACACTGATAAAATAATTGAGAAAATTCAATGCCTGTAATGGTTTTATTGGGTCATTTTATCTTCATAGCCAGCATATCTCTTACAATCATCAACAAAATAACAAGAACAGAAAGACCTAACAGAATCATTTTAGGCTTTATACATCTCTTTGAAATAATAGCTTTTGCCCAACAAAGTTTGGCACCTCTTGGTAGTGATCTGAAGGGCTACAGTGTCAGAGTGTTTACGAAATTGAGCCAGATTCTGATTCACGGAAAATTTGCCGGTAGAAGATATTCAGTCTATAGCACAGGGATCATTGGATATATTATTGTTAAATGGTTATTACGATTTTTCATCAATCAGTCAATGACAATCGATATTCCTGAAGACAGTAATAATATTATCAATTGTTAGCAATTTTTTGTTAATCAATAATAGCAGTTGATAGAAAAAATTTTCTGTGAGTTTGTTATTGATTCCAGATATCAATCATTACAGTTCACCACGAAATTTTCTCCGATTGTTATTGGTTTTAATTGATCACGTGAGGCGATAGTGTTCATCCGCGGAGGGCACTATCAGCCCATAGTGCCCTTCTGCTGAAAATACCTGGATGGATAGTAGTCGTCCGTGAAAATTTTCTGTATACAATCAGGTTCATAGAAAATAAACAACTTAAATTGTATTAAGGGAGCTTGTCTGTTTTCTCTTTCAAAAGCTATCACGGCTTTCATCTCAAAATCTTGAAAATAATAATTCAATTGAAGTCTAATTGATTTTTGAACTAGCGCACAGAAAAAAAATTATGGTGAACAATAAAAACAATGGTGTTCATGTCTCGGAACTATCAGTCAAATTTCCGTGGGGCAACTATCAGTTGACAGTTCCTCGACAGAAACACTATTGTTTAAATAGCAATTGGCAATTGATATCAATTGAATCAAATGATTTCTGATATTGCTTTTTATTAAATGACTTTGTCTGGATTGAGTATAAAAAATGCACCTCAATAAATTAACACTTAAAATTCAGAACCAGTTGCAATGTTAGACACTCCATCTTGAATACTCTTTGCCACATGGTTTATTATAGTTTATTAGTGTTTTCCTCAAAGTTATTCTAAAGAGTCAATTCAATGACTGGTAAACATGCTATGACTGTTACAAATCTGAGTTATAAAATTTATTTAAGACACAAAATTTTACTCTTGTTCGGTCATAAATCTGGTGTCACTAACGATCATTTCTTGTGACTGAGAAGATCATACTATGGTGAGCTTGATCTCCTCATTTATTACGCACACATATACGGGCTGTCTGGTAGCATTCACCAATTTTTAACACTAGAAGTCCTAATTTCTCTTAAGCAAAGACTAAAGGAAGGGCAGGATAACACAGACTTCCTGTTTTATTAAAGATAAATACTAACAATAATTATATCAAACTCACTGGTGAAGTCTATTTATTAATTTAAAAGTTTCGCTAAAGTTCTGAAACTCACTAATTAAAAAAAATGCAACTGTGACAGTGACCTGTATGTTTAGAGATGTGTCTTCAATAAACATAGACTTGGAAGAAAGTAGTTTCTGAAGTGGTATTAACTTGCTTCTTACAAAATGAATATGAATACAGCTCAACCTCTGTACATCATAAAAAGTAAGAGAATCTAAGACCGCAGGAAAATTCCTCTAACTGACTTTCTTTAGTACATACAAAACGCAATAAATATGACATAACACTCTTTACGAATGGATAAGTTTTTAACATTACGTATGCCTGTGAATGTTGTGTCAATAGAGTACATTATTTTATAAGCTGTCTTATCACCCATGGGTGTCTTAAAACTGCAGTATAAACCCCCTTGGGGTTTTGAGTGTTGTTCTCCGTTTCTTCTCCTGGAACAATATTTATCCCTTTTTGATTATCTATTTTGTACCAACTTGTCATAAGGGAGGTGTCCAATTCATTAGACATTTTGGTACTTCTTGTCAGAACAAAGTTGCATTCTTATCAATCACACCCCTTGGCAGGCATCATTTAACTAATAGCTTCAAGGAGGTTGAATGCCTCTGTGGGGTTGTCTGACATTTCACCCAGTGTTCTGCAAAGTTTAACCCTGATGTGTTTACAATGAGATCTTGTCAAAATCTGCTCACCCAAAGAAAAGAGTGAGTCTCCATTTCCCTTGATCCTCAATCATCTTCTTGGCTTGTTTGCTTTGCTGAGGTTTAACTGTACACAGTGGACAAACTAAGAAATGATGTGTATTGAATGCACTGGAGAATGCTCTTTCAAAGACAACGCCGATTTTGTGCGATTAGAATTTGAACTGTCCACAAGTCTGAAAGCCTCCAAGAATTCATTGAAGTCAATGAGACCATCTTTGTCCATGTCTATGCTTTTTGCCAAGTCCTCTATGGAGTCCAGTGGGATATTTGAGTTAGTGTGTTCATTCAGAAGACGACATGACTCTTCAAATTCTTCCATTGAAATAAAACCTGATGAAACATGAAACAAATACATTATACATTCTAACCGTGTCATTCATTATTTTAGTGAATGATTACTGGATGAAGAAAGTCATGAAAAGAACTGTCTGCTGTTTAGGGGCGGTGAATGATTGATGGTTTTGTTTCATACTTTTTGGCAATGGTACATGAGAAAATGTACAAGAGCCTTGAGTGCATGCTATTAGGGAGCTTAAGGAAACTGCATTGACAACAGCAACAAGAACATCACTAAATAAAAGGTTTTATGATAAAGACAATAGCTGTGTACATGCGTTATAAATCTTTGTACATTTCTTTACCATCCCCTGCAAAACAAGAAGCTCAACATGAAATGACCAAGTTCCAAGTAGCCTGAGAAACGCAACGCAAAAGACAACGGATTTTTTTTAAATCCATTTGGAAATAAAGACTGTCATTGCATATTTAGCTTCTGTATGCCTTAAGAGCCATTAGGATACTGGACATATTGCAAATTTCGCTGGTAAAAGATAAAATCATTTTTGACTACACTGTCCATGGGATTGCTGTCCTCATTGCTTCAGCTCAGAGTTCCCATCAACGCACAGGTGTGTGTCTTATAGGCACAAAGAATAATATAGGACACAGTTTCTTTTGCCAAAGTGTCCTTGAGATGTACGAAAAAAGTTCCAAAAATCTTTAAAAATAGCAAAGGACCCAAGGAAAGCAAAAAGAACCCCCAACTCTTTGAAACTGGGGATCCCAAGGACCCTCAACTACCAAAACTAGTGGGAAGTCTGTAGGCTCCATATCGATTGATGTAGGGTGGCACAGCCAATCAGAATGTCCATTAGTCAGCCATGGGATTATGCTCAAGCACTTTACTTAATATAACTTCACTATTATGTAGCTTACACCGCAGTTTTCAGTCTTCTTAGATCTGTGTCGCAAAAGTTCTAATTTCAGACTGAGGGTAGTCTCTTAATATTCCAAATGAAGTCCAAACAAAATACTCTGTAACATACCTGAATTATCTTTGTCCATTAAGCGGAATATTGTTTCCAAGTTAGACCTATGCCTGTAAAGGGTCTCTGTGATGCTTGGGCCATTCTAGAAAATCAAGCACCATTAATAATGTTTGGATCATGTTTTTGTGAATTCTAAACCAACAATCAACTGACTGTCAGCCAATGTATCAGCTGTGTATTGCCTGAGTGTTGACTGACACTCGGCCAATGTATCAACCAAGGTCAGTCAACATCACCTTCAGCAAACATGATCCTAAGGTTTCACAAGTCCTTAGGTGAGGCCATGTTTTAGAAATCATTGATGATATGTACCAACTTTGTTAGCCTAGTCTGACATTTTTTCAGCTTTGCAGAATATACAGATAATGCAATGCACTTGTTTATACCTTATGCAGTCCAGTCTCAATGACATACTGATCAAGACAGGAGCAGTAATCAACTCTTCCATCTGGCAGAACATGAGCAAGCTGATGTCTTAACATGTTCCATGGAACATCCAACTTTAACACACTCTCTATAGCACTTGACCACTGACTGGCAGTCACATATCCTGAGAGTAATACACATGGATGTTCACTTATTCAATTATTATTATTTCTTGTACTTGTATTTAGAAAACACCTCTAAGAAAATATGCAGGCTGATTGGTTAAAAATGGTGTTTATATTAAACAATTAGATTATGAGCCCGAGCTTTCTATCACGTGATAGTTGACAAGGGTGCAGCCTGAGTCAACTGTCATGCATAGAAATCGAGAGCGAATTACTAATCTAATTGTATTAGTATATATCTACTAGTCATTCAAAACTCTATCTAAATCCTCTTAACAGACACCTCGAAAATGCCAAGCAGTGGCCTCTAGCTATCGCACACAGCTATGCTACTCACTATCCATCACAGAATAGATAGTGAGTAGCGTAGCCAATCAGAGAACAGCATTTGTGATAGAATGCTAGTAGATTAATACTAAAACTTGATAGAAACACAGAACTGGCACGAGCTGTTGATGTCATGAAGGCACAAGCAAAGAGAATTTACATTTTGATGATCAAAGTAAACATGTCGTTTCCCTGGGGGTGTTTTCTAAAACAACTAGAAAACATGTTTTCCATGTTTCTACTGAGTTATAGAAACACTCATGAAAATTTGGGAGACCTTGAAAAAGCTGTAGAAATGTTTTTCAAATTAAAATAGGTACCAATGAAGATGACCACAAATCTGTTGCGCCCTGTTTTAAAAATCAGATTATGAATGGTGATGTTAATCTATGTTGAGCGTACTCAAGTGTTTACCTGTGTTTTCTTTGTCTCTTTCCAAAAAGGCTGCCATTAATGCACTTTTGTTAGCATATAATCTCTCCTTTAGCTCTCTTATTGCAGACTCCTCTACAATTCCAACCCTGCAAACAAAATTATCAAATTGATCACAGACAGTTAGACATTGTTAATAAATTAGGGTAACTTGAAAAAAAAAGTCTGACCTTTGTTTAAGTGTGAGATGTTTCTTTGCCTTGGAAGCTTGATATTGAACAAAGTAAGGTTTCATGTCAGGACCTATCTTCATGTAAGCACCTCTATTGCTTCCCTGCTCATAATAATTTGATGCTGAAAATATTGTGATAACCTGTTGGAAAAGTAAAGGTGAAAATATTGATTATTTTCCCATTTTGTTAATAGTAATTGAAAGTTAATTTAAAGTTATTAATCTCTGGAGCCATTGTTTATCACTGAACACCCCAGACATTTTAGGCATGTACCGGTGTGTACAATGCTGTAACATAGCCCATAGGAAGGCATTTGTCCAGTACCTTCTCACCATGCATGTATTCATATCCTTCATATTTGCATTCATGGGAACGTACAAGTAGCTCCAAATCATGTTTTCTAAGGATGCGTTCAGTAATGTCTGGACCAAAGTAGCAACCTCCTCCTCTAAACGTGTTTGGTTTACAGCCAGGAATTGGTTTGGGGTCACTCCATAACAGATCCAAAATCTGAAATAAAATAGCACTCTGTCAGAATCAAGAGCAAACACAGGAGACAGGTTGTCACAAAAGTATGTTTAACAAATTTAACACCTTCATAAATAAAGACAACATGATAGGTTTAGTCTTCCACTCAAACTATAAATTTAATCTAGAAATTTATGGATAATGGAGAAGCATTTACAAGATTGAAATGAACAGTTAATGTTATTTCTAGTAAATGCCCACTCAACTTTACCAAAGTGCCATCATTCTTCTATGCCAGAAATATAACTTAACAATGAAACTTGATCAGGGCTCAAAATTGCAACTTGCTGGTTACTAATGCCACCAAAACTTGAGCACTGGCGACTAAATTTTCAGAACTCGTCGCCCGCTGGCAACTCACAATTTGTCTGATGACTAAAGATAACCACAACACAACATTTGTTTTTGAATCTTTTGGGTAAGGAAATTTTTCGAATGTGGTGGCTAGCAGCCGGCAATTGACCTTTCCATCCTCACTAAAATAATGTTCAAACTACAAGAAAATCGTCAAAATTAAATGTACTTTGATATGTCGAAACTGTATTTACCAAGTGCTATATTGTTTCAGTAGTCTCTTCCAAAACTGGGATCGCAGGCTTAGAAGTTTCACTACAAAAAGTTCATTTCAAGCCCTGTTGATGCCAAGCCTTAGCTTGGGATAACAAAATCAAAACGTTTGTGACAGTACTTGACCTTATATTTTTTAAGTGCGGTTTTCAATTGAGTGTCGAAAGGAACCAGGCTGAGCAGTCCAATTGGTAAGTAATTTGTTTTGATTTTATGCCACTCAGTTAAAAACTGCTCTCTTACTGGTGAAAACTAATTATTTATTAGGGTCTCAATCACCTGTCTCCACTCCATGAGGTTGATGGTTTCAGGATGAGCTTTGTCCAGGTTGGGTGGTTTAAGTATAGACACATACTTAGTACAGGAGAACAAAAAGAAAAATGCACTTTAGAAAGCTGAAGTCTGAATGAACTTTACACAGAATAGAAATCTGCTCTACAACCACCTCATTAATGAGGTCAGATTTTGGTGACCTGCTGATAGTCAAGATAATCTCTTCTACATGGCTTTAAGCATGGAATCTCCTTTGAATATGCATTAATTACTTAGCATAAATTCAACATAAAACACTGGTTAAATGATTCTAGACCAGTTAGAAATAATGACACCTTCAGAAAATAAGTTGTACAATAACATTCACAAATAAAGTAAGTCAAAAAAAGTGGTTTAGAGACTCACTTTGTGGCGGTCAATCTTATTAATAACAGACAAATCTGTAATATTAGAGATTCCTCCATGGGTGACAAGTATTTTATTGTTCACCACTGTAGCTAGGGGAAGCCATCCAAATATGTCTGCAAAGAGCTTCATGACCTTTGCTGAATGTTCCTGTGAAAAATAATATAATCCAATTAGCAAACCAGGAAAAAAACAAAAACAACAACTGAATTACAAGAACCACTATATATCCTCCTTGTTGATTCACTTATTTCTCCTGGATTTTTCACTTCTTTTCATATAATTTTTACACACTTATTTTGCATGGTTATGAATTCAAAATAATTACTATAAATGTATTAACCAGTTACCATACCTTATATTTTTCCATTACTTCTTTAACAAACCCATACCTGGCAAAATGTACAGTACAACAATAAAAAAGAATAAGCAATAATAAATGATATCTATGTTGTGGTTTGTTTATTCTGTTTGGTTTAATATTTTTTAAACCAGTTTAAATTTTGTTAAACCAGTTTGAATTTTACTATAAAAAAGGGAAAATTTCTCTTTTCATTCCTCTATCCTATTCTCACTGAGTGACTCTTGCTACTCTACCCCCCAGCTACTCTACCCCTTCCCCTAAATCCCCATTAAGCATGAATACTAATTAACAGTGAGTTTCACTTTTTTCTTTTTATCTCGTACTCACCAACTGCCAACCTCTGGATCAACTTCCCACTGTCATTACCACTTGACCATGAAAGCAAAGGATGCAAGAGCTCTCATACTTGTTTTAATTATCAGTTCATCACCCCAAGCCATTCTCATATAAATTTTAATTTATTCAAAATACATACAAATTTTAAATTATTCATACATGAACCTTCTCATAATTACTAAGAAGCTAACTAATTCCAAATAAGTGATTAGACCTGATCACTAACCTGAGAACTCAACCCAAACTACTAAGTCCCCAGCCTAATATCAAAGCTAACCATTCTAAATAAGTGCTTAGGCCTAATCACTAACTTGAGTGCTTAACCCAAATTACTAGGACACATGCTTACATTCTGCTCAAAATTGAAATTAAATTAAACTGGTTTAAAAATTTCAACCCAGTTTGAAAAATTTAAATTGGTTTAAAAAAAAATTAAATCAAAAATAAAATCAAACCACAACATCTACAACTACGCATGCCATTTGCTATGTAATCAGTGCATGATCACATGGGTGTCCAAGTACTGATACCCAATTTGAACTTTTTGGATACAAAAATTATTGGATACCTGTAATTGGATACCCACGTGATTTGCACATCAATTTCACACACTTTAATGGCTTGCCTCGAAATGTTTAATGCTTGTTTAAAGCGCTTTATGTACACCAACATTCTTGCTGAGACAAAGTTCTGAAAGCCCCTTTTAATTCCGAGATTTGTTATAAGTATGATTAATAATATTAGTAAATGAACCGAGTAGAGTATACAATTCACAGAGTAATGGTGCTCGTAAATTCAAGTACCGATTGCTCTTTGAATTATACTCCATTCAGTCCAATTACTATTACTAATAAAATATCAATATTAATAATTGGCTATGGCTCACGTCTTTGATATAACATCAGTACAACACCTGCCTTGTAAGTGTCAAGATTGCATAATACTGATAACAAAAAAGTAATTATAATACATGTAACAATAGCAATGACGATGACCACAATGATGACAATAATAAAAACATGTACAGGAAGAAGTGTCTGTCACTAGAAGTGACTTTTTCGGGTAAAAATTTTTTTCCTTCAAAAGTGCCTGAATTTTTGCATGTGCTTTTCAATTAAGTAGTAAAAGATTCCCATGTAATTTTTTTGGGTGGTTTGCACTTTGCTCCTGAGAAAAACGAAGTCAAAATATCGAAGTGTGCACAAAGAACGCAACAAAGTGGAAAAAGTAGAGAATTTTAGCCAAAAAAAGATACAGGAGAATGTTTTTCTGCTTTATTGAAAAGCACACGCAAAAATTCAGGCACTTTTGAAGGAAAAAAAATTTTACCCGAAAAAGTCACTTACGACCGTCTTGCACCAAGCCATTCAATTATAACCAGCTGCAGTCCCTCTGTACCTTAGATTCATGATGTGATCTTCATGATTACCACGATTGATATAAACTCCCGTGGGGTAAAGCAGAAAAAATGCAAACAAAATAATAGCAATTTCAGTGGAGTATGGACCACGATCCACAAGGTCACCATTAAAGATGTAAGGGTTTTCAGCTGATGGAAGACCATTCTGAAACATAAAATGTTCTAAATCAAGAACTAACTCTATTATCTCATTCCACAAAACATTATAATTTAAATAAATATCTTTGTTAAGTTTGACTTAGGATATCTGCATTTTAAGTTGTTGGTTAATTTACCATTTCTTATATAAATTGCCCTAATCAGTGCCTACAAAAACTAAATTTTGTATCTCACTTACATGTTGCTATCAAGTACTTGCCTTGTGAAAAATCATAAACAGATCATCAAGTTTTCCATGAAGATCACCTGAGATAATCATAGAGTAATAGACAGTGCAATTAGTAACTCTTGAGAAAAACATGTTAATTATAAAAATTAAAACAATTAAACTACAAAGGTATCATTGGTCATCAAGGAGGTGGTGATGAAGAAGGTAAGTTTTAAGTGCTGTTTTAAAAGTTGACAGGAACGAGGCTGACTTCATATGTTCAGGTATAGAGTTCCACAGTTTAGGAGCAGCGAAGGCAAATACCTTCTTACCATAGTGAGGGGGTTAGGGCGGTACCAGTTCTGAAGTAAGGATTGCATAGAAGAGTGAAGCGTTCATGAAGGGTTGCGAAACTTGAGTAGCTCACGCAGGTAAGATGCACCATGGTTCCATTCCAGTACAGGTTAGACCAGGCACTAATCTTTCTCAAATCTACTCACATTGGGCTCAGGTTTTTCGGGTTTCCTAAATGTTTGGCTACCAGTGTCAATTTATGTACCCAGGAGAAGTAAATGCCAAGCAAACCACAATCATTAGGACTCAAAAGGCCTGTTTTCTGGAGTTACAGTTAAACACAATAACCTTTGGGATACCTTGTGTCCTACGAGGGCATTTTCAGCAGGGTGGTAGGGTTTCATTGAGGGCCAAGCACTGAGCAAACTGACAAGCTGTGAGGATGACCATCTAGAGGGAAGGTTTTCTTTAACGAAGATATTCAGTTAAAAATTACAGATCTGCCGGCCTATGTTAATGAAGCCTCTGGATACGTTGTTTCCAACAAATGGCATACACAGTATGAATAGTATTTTCAGTTTCTGTAACATTTAAACTGGTTTTCAATTACTGGTAGTTTTCTCTCCAACATTTTCACTTGCATTGTTGATTTAATTCATAAATATCCATTATGATAACACTTTTCCAGTAACAATGATATAACTGGCAGAAAAAATTATTTTCATCACTGTATTACTTACCACATATTGTAATTTGTTTGGTGATACTTGTAGAGACCCTGGAAATGTTTGGTAATACCATGAGCTTTTCCCTTGTTGCTCGCAGGATGAGTAAAACATATTTTACATGAAGGAGCTGGCGAAGAGAGAAAAAGAATTAAAGTTTTTGTGACTTTGATTTTATGAAAATCCCTTCATAGAAAACCCTGGGATTAGTGCATACTATGGGGTTGGATTCTCGAGGTAAGAAGGAATTACAGGCTGATGCTTCAATCAGTTTTAGCACAAACCTTATGTGACTTATAGAGTTCAATGATGTTCCGTACAGCGAGGAGTGTAAGTGGTAGAGTCACATGAGGCCCTTTGTAAGTTAATTCATCTACTGTTATCCTTGATGGGTCCGTCAGCATCTCTAACTTCTCAGACCTCTTGGATATTGTTGATGTTGTACTGCCTGAATTATTGTTAGGAAAAACATATCCATATATTATATATGAATGAATCAATGAACTTAAAGAAGAAAGGTGAAAGGGAACTGGCAATAGAGAAAAGAGGATGAGGGAAATGTGTGTGTGTGTGTGTGTGTGGGGGGGAACAGTGTGAAAGAGAGGGGGATGGGGAACTATGGGAGGGAAGGAGAGAGTGAAAGAGGGAGGGTACGAGAAGGAAGAGAAAAACAGAGTGGGGATGGGAGAACTTGGGGAGGGAAGAAGAGTGTGAAAAAGGGAGAGTGAGAGATGGAAGAGAAAAACAGAGTGGGGAATGGGGGAACTGGGAGAGGGAAGAAGAGTGTGAAATAGGGAGGGTGGGAGTAGGTAGAGAAAAAGAGAGAAGGGGAATGAGGAAACTGTGGGAGGGAAGGAGAATATGAAAAAGGGAGAAGGGGATGTTGTTGTTGTTGTTGCTGTTGGGATGGAGGTAGTAGGAATGAAGGAGGAAGGAGAAGGGAAAAGAGAAGAGAGAGGCAGGAAGGGAAGGAAAGAAAAGACAGTAGAAACATATGACTGTCGAGGTAGAGTTGAAGGAAAGTGCACTTACTAGCAGAGCCTTTCCGCAGAATGTCAACAGCATTGTTGTCACCTGCACACAAAGAAGAAAAGAACAAACACTCATGATCAATTACGGCTGGATTCCAACACACTGATAATTTGTTTCATCGAATAGAGAATTAACTATTAGTAGTGAATTAGAAAGATGACTTATATAAAGACATGAAACAAGTATTTTATTGTAATAATAGGCCATATCCGAGTTCTCTTGTGCCTCTGTTTCAAAACGAGTCTAAGCGCGAAACCTTTCATATGAAATTGAGTTCTGCATGCAGTTTCATTTTCATGCAAATCAAAGTCATTTTGATAAAAAATGGTTTCGCCCTTAGACTCGCTTTGAGACAGAGGCACAAGGGAACTCGGAAATGGCCTATAAATGCAACAAGAACCCAGGAACAAAAAATGCCATCTAATGCAAACTTACCATCAGCAACATGGTTTAGCATGTCATTGAAGAAGTTGAACAGCTAAAAACAGACACAAGAGAAATTGATCAGTAGGTTCAATAAAACACTGATTGAAATTTTGAAGAGGGTTTGAAGTATTAGAAAGAACTTGATATTGAATTTTTCCTCAAAAAATCTTAAAAATAGTATATATGATGTGAAAATGGTGCACTTGTGAGATGTGGCACAAAATACACAAACAGAGTGAAAGGGAAAGTTATAGCCACAGAAAGCGTGGAAAGGTGACAATGGTAGAGGGAATTAACCCTATAAAAACCAAACATAATTGAGCTCAGAATATTAGCAGCCATGGATAGCTGTTTTGGCCTTGTTAGGTCTTAGCTCAGAAAGAATAACAAGTGATTTGAAAATAGTATACTTGTGGGACGCAGCTAAAAATGCACAAGCAGAGGGTATCCATTAATGTTTCCAGCAGCAGGGCAGCTGGTTTTCACAGACAGGGAATACTTTTCGAACTTAACTTCTTTTCAAGAAAAACTTTCCTTCAGATGGTCAAACCAGGCAGGCAAAATCATTCTCCCAATCACTCAATTTGTCCAGTGTCCAGCCATTATTAATGAAACCCACTATTATATGATGATGCACAAGAGGGATAACATGGTCTATAGTACTGTCAACAAAATGAACACTGATACTACACTGTATGGCTTTAAGTCTTGGAACTTCTGTGTTAAATATTACAAGATATGATAATGTTTCAAAGTATTGTTCAGCCAGAGGAATATAAAATAAACGTAGTTATTTTTCAAACTCTCCCTGAGAACCACACCCCTTACAATTTGGCCTAATTCTTACAAGAATGTATACAGGATGAAAATGCTTGTACATGTACAAGCACATCCTTCATTTCCTAGGAGGATGACACTTACCCATCACAGGAATGCCAGCCTAAAGTCACGCTGCAGGAACCTAAAACTAGCCAGGCTCTATAGGCGTAAAGTATTTAGGGATAAACCTGTTTACTAGCATCAATATGGCCATAGGAATTTCAAAAACACCAAGAGAAACCCAACCATCTTTCTGCGACACTCAGGGAAATAATTTGTCTAATTTGTAATTAAAACCCTATGTTGTAGAGGCTAAATAATCTCAAATAAAATCTTCATTCATTTAATACTTCAATCCATTCAATAATTAAAAACATAAGATAAGACAACTTGGCCCTCAAATAGTTTTCTCATTTTTCACTAAAAATTACTTTTGATCAAAAATAGTTTTGCAGGTAATGCTACATATTGTATGAATATTTTGGACATTGCTAACCTAATTAAAAACAATTTTCAACACTCCTTTTAGTCAAAAACTGGAACAACTGCCATTTGCTAGGTATTATTTTAGAGTTATACTTCTTTAAATAAAAAAATATAATCATCCTGAAGTGCAAATAAGATGTCAGAAATTGACAAAACATAATGGCTGGTTTTTAAATTAATGAATGGGAGGTCTATTAAGGCTGAAGATAAAAGGAAGAAACATGATCCAGAAAAGTGATGATCACAATTTTCACACTAATATAATAATGAAAATACTCTGGTTGGTATAGATGCAACAGTAACAATGGCTTGAGAATTTCTTTACTAAATGAGGGTGTTAATGAAAACCATAAACCAGTCATGTACTTAATAAGCCTATAAACTGTGGGAAATTCTGCCAAGGTGACAGCTGCTCATTCAGCTATAATGGAAAATCTGTTGTATTATAGGCCTAATAAAACAGTGGCCGAGTCTATTGCATTAAAATCAACAGAATAAAAATATATAATTTTCTACTTTAAAATTTCAAAAATTGGCATTTAGAAAAATGCACCTGAGTGTAAGATTCCCAACACATTCTGAACGTAATCAATTATTAATGAAAATAATTAAGTCAGAAAAGGTAGTGACTGTTAGGCTTGTTTCCATGGAGACTGTTTATATGAAACAAATGTCTTAAACCAAACCCCGTCGGTACTTTAATAATTTACTATGTGAGCTACCAGTTAAAACTCTTTCCTCTTGCCTCTAAGTCCCCTGCCTACTACAATTGATGAACAACAAGCTCAACTGACTGTGCAGAGCAGAGTTGTTCATTTATTCAATAACTCTATTTTTCTGAATTAAAATCCAAACTGAAGAATTGAGTTTTTTTGTTCCAGACTGTTTTCACAGGAAAAATAAAGTTATGGTATTGTATAAAGTTAAAAAATGTCACCTCCAAAATTTGTCCGAGAGAAACTACTATTGATGCTGGAGTTTACGCTAATCACATATGATTTAGCTGAATCCTGGTTTGAACCAAGAGGATATGGGTTGAGTTTATTAAGTTTGCGTTGAGGGATATCATAAGTCTCTGACATAGAATAATCTTGGACAGACATATTGACAAAGGAACAAATAAACACTTCAAATATTAATGTTGAAAAAAAATCCATCCCTAACTTAATGCTTTGGAGGGAACTTTATGTTACTGTTGCTTTTGCCAATATTTTATAACTGTGTTAAGTATAAAGGAAAAGTATATTGTTGAAAATTGAGACGTAAATAATTATGTTACTACTTTACCTAACTCATATTTTCAAACAAGGAAGAATGGTTATATAATGTTAATAAGCAACTATAGAGTAAGGAATTAAACAACTGGAGGGCGAAAAATAAAATCGCTAACCTGTACATTATTTATTAACGCCTTTATACTGGTGCTTCTAATCTAACATAATTTAACCGTATTAGCATGGCTTTAAGTCAAATACATTACTATTTTGTATTTCTCAGTGCCAAAAACACTCACACCTGTGAACAGGGAAAAATTACAATCATAAATTAAGCTAACTTTTACAACCTGAAGTTTGAATTTTTATTTTTGAAGTTTCAATAAACGCGACAAATTCTTAATTGCAATAATCTTGGATTCTAGTCTGTAAATTCCGTGCAAAAACAATGAATAACCTGTAATTCAAACCCATTTAACAGAGACACCAATGTAAATTTCGATTTTACCAGACGTAAAAAAGAAGGCGAGAAAATTTTAACTGAAATTCGAATCGTTGGTGCAGTAGTTAAATTCAGTTTTGCAGAAAAAGTAACGCTCAGAATAAAACTGGTGTCAAATTGCTCAAATCACCTTAAGCTGGTCCTGTTCTCCCGCATATTCGACACTTTGAAAGATCTTCCAGGTGCATCTTCTTCGGGCTTCAAGGCGAGCTTGATAACGTCTAAACCAATTCTGGATCAAAATTGCGGCGCGTATAGCTACAATTAAAAGACGAGTAAAGTAATAAACATATTTTCACAAGGATAAAAATGTAAATATACGCTTTACGATGAGAATGCTTTCCTAATCTGAAAAGCTCTATGCAGGTCAAATAACCACAACCTTGTTTGAGAATGACAGTTTGAAAAGACTTCAACGTATACACAGTTCGAGACTGAAGTTAACAAGAGTGTTCAAGAGCAAAATTTATAAATTGCGGTTTATATGATAGTGCATGCTTGAATCGTGGGAATGGCCGACCTCCATTGCAATCAGCTGGCGTTATCAAAACTTGCCTGAAATTGCTGCAGGGTTTGTTGATAACAGAAAAGTTCTAACTAGACTTAACTCACCTTTCTCGGACTTCCCTAGTGACAAACCATGTGAGTCGTCTCCATCTTCCACCGATGTCCCGCAACCCATGTTTAACTTCTGCTCGTTTGAATTTTTTCCTCAGTTTCCACCTAGTGTTGAACTTCTGCGATTCATTCTGCTGTAAAGATAGCTTCCATAACGACAGACATTGGAAGCCCAGGAGAAAATTAACGAAATGGAACGAGCGATCATTTCTGTCCGCACGAAGCTGACATGTTGCACAAGATGGAGACGATGGTTTGGCGGGAGAAATTTACGTGTCGACGCGGGTAAACATTCCAAATGCTTGACGTTCGAAACGAACACCGCAGACAAAACCTTACGAAATCATCCCGCAAAATCGACAATACCTATATACGCCACAGCTACGCTCTAAGTTTAGGGCAGTTCTCCACTCTAAATTATACCACTTTGACAATCGCGTATAAAGATCAGATCGAGAAACCTGTCAAATGTCATGAACAATAACGCTCGTGATGACTTGATTCAATTCAACGAACGCCGGCCACAGAATCGCGCTGCCGTGACTGCCACAGAAAGCGTAACGTTACTCCGTTTCCGAAGGCAATTTATCCTTATGTCGCCAAAAAAACGGGCTTTGCAGTTAAAGTAAACGCTTTGGGTAACTGATATATATTAATTCAAGGCACTCAGACAGAACAATGAATTCTTAATTTATTTTACGGTATACTTGTTGCTTAGAAACCATCAAAAAACCGTTGAACCTAATGAAAAGTCTCTCTTCGGTGAAATACTTAAACAATTCTAAAATTTCGGCTGAATGGTTCTTTAGTATCCTTACTATCATTTGGCAGAAAAATATGGACATTTTTACCACAAATTTTTTCAAGACCGATTATCATAAGTACACGTCTCTTGGAAAAATGTCAATACGAAACAATGTTTACTTGTAGCACTTTATGATAAAAGCGCGTTCCTAAGAAACGAAAACAGCGTGAAACGAAGTTTTAATTAAACCTTGGCATTCTATTACCAATTTAAGTGAGCTATCGAGTTTGAACATGAATGCAAATGCTATGAATAAAAGATTTTGGGAGAGAACAATCTCTAAGTATGTTATGACAGTTTTTAAGGCCTTCATAAATTATCTACTTGTCTATCACCGAAGATGTTTGCGATGATGAACTAAATCGGCTCACTAAACTATGTCCGTGGCTTGATAAAAAATGATAAGAAAAGAGTGTTTACATACAATGCCAATCCCTAACAAGAAATCGGTAAAATGTCATTTTGAAAAAAAACCGATTGAACTTTTTCAAAAAATCTAACAAAGTCGAGTTTTAAAGACTACTTATTAACCAAGAAAGCTGACAATTCAACTAACAAAAATCTCATTATTAAAAAGAGCCAAAAGCAATTAAAATGAATAATTATGAGCTAATTCAACATTTGTTTTATTGCTTTTGTCTCTAAGGCGTAGGAAAAAAATAGAGACCAATATATACTGCAGTAAAATCAATTTTACATTGTGCTAAGGTTCCAAAGTCCCTGTAGGCTTACTCATATTGTGATCACTTCTGAAACGTTACCATTAATTTGTTCATTCAAGCTCCCGCGGGACGCAAACATCAAGTCCCGTCACGCAATATATAGTAACGCTATTACCAATTGCGTGACAGGTTAATGACGCGATAGAAAGAAGACAGGAAGACCTTTTCGTTGTTTTTCACAAAGTATTTGGTACGTGTAGATTTTGTCTTTACTAAGTGGTACATTCGACTGGATGGCAAAGACTACAGTTCTTTGCAAACATTTTTCGATTCGATTGTACTTCTTTTATCAGATAATAGGCACGCAAGACGTCCGTGAGTACATGTAACACAACAGAAGCCGTTAAGAAAATCGCTGCCAAAATCACAGGATGGGGAGGTGGGACAGAGAATTTTCTGATAGAAAAATCGTCGGGAACCAAAGTTGAGACTTACTTGTTGTGTTCACTAAAGAAAGATCAAACAGTTTGTGTTCAAATCTAAAAAATAGGTTCAGATGCTAATTAGCTGATTACATTACTTGCGTGTTTTATAATTTTAGTTTTTACTTTTTGAAAGTTGCTGGAAAACTTTCTGTACAGTAGAGGGAAACTTCATACCCTCACATAGTGGTCATAACCTAATGTTAGCCTCTTCTGTGTGAGGTTATTTTATACCTCCTCATAAAAAAGTGGCAGCAATAACTGATATTGGAAGTTCACCTTTTACTGAAAACCTTTTCAAAAGAAGTAAGCCAAGTGTCATAAAATTTAGTTTCATCTTGTGAGGAGGACAAACAAATCTGCATTGTTTATAAGATACCTCTCATAATTTATTTGTTCTTCAGTTTTAATCCTGAAATTACATTTTACTGAAAACGTTTCCAAAAGAAGTACTTAAGATAAGTGTAATTAAATGTACTTTTATTTTGCAGGAAATTATGAGATGCCTCTCATCATTTATTTCTTATTCTGCTTTAAACTCAGTACATTACTATTTCCTCGTTGCTGATTTTTTCCCTGTTGTTTTTCGCCTAGTGGCACCCACCACTTGATTACTGACTATTGGGCTCGTATTTAGAGTGTCCACGTAAAACACAATCCATGCCCATACCACTCCTACTGCGCAATACACAGATGTTAACATAAGTGGCAGAAAAGGCAACTTCACAGCAAGAACAGTGAATGGATGAATAGCGCTGCAGTAGAATTCCAAGAACACTAAACCATACAGATAGCATGTCTCGTACCACTCAACAATCGGTAAATTGAACAAATCTGCTACCACTGACTTTTCGGATGACTCTCCACTAAAAGGAAGCAAGATAGAACAGGTTTTTCCCATTAGATTGGTTTGTCATCGCAATGAAAATCTCTGTGACAACAACCAAGATAGTTGCTAATAAACATTATGCATAATGCCACTTTGACTTAAAGTGCCAAAATAATCAAAATTTTTATTTTCTTATCTGATTCTATATATCACCCAATGAACTTCTGCGAAAGAAAAATGCAATTTGGATAAAATGCAATCTTTTTTAGAAGTTTTAAAAATGTTCAAATTTACTGCCATTTTGGTCCACCATTCGCACCAGACTTCCCCTTGTTTTGGAATGAGTTGTGACGTAGATTAAGGAACACGTGACTTCAGGCTTGACTTATCTCGCCAGTTTTACCTCTGTAAATAAAACTTAGTAGTTCATGCAAAATGCTGGCAAGGAGCATTTTGCATAGAGTGCGAAGCTCAAGTTACAGCGGTAAAACAAGCGAGATAAGTCAAGCCTGATGTCACGTGTTCCTTAATCTACGTCACAAATCTGAGCACATCGATGATGTGATCAGCGACACAGGTAGACCACAATAAAATAGGATTTTCAGGTTTTTCAAACTTCATAAAAAGATCGCTTTTTATCTAAATCGAAAATTTTCTTCGCCAAAGTTCATTGCATGGAATATAGGATCAGATGGGAAAATAAAAATTTTGACAATATGGGCACTTTAACAACCATTACATTGTAGTATCTGGAAGGGTTCCATTTTTTTAACCCAAGATCAAGACTTTTATCTCTCTGAAGGTTTCGAAGAAGATTAATTTTGTAGAGCCACTTCTACATGATCAAGGTCGAACTGCACACAGCACTTGAGAAAAAAATACCTTGTAAGTTATTTCTTGTGTTGGGCATGACCATGATTAAACATCTCTCAACTTTTGAAAGACATGAAGAACCATTTTTACATCTTCAGGCCCTTTTTTGACCTTTCATGTGGTTAAACTTAAAAAAACTTCAGTTTATTATAATTACACTGCTTAGCTGTCTCAATAGAAAAGTGTGGTTTTCTGCAGGCTGAGGTATTGAAAGAAGCGGAAAATGTTTTTCTCACACATGGCTGGAAGTCTGGGTATAAGTGGGCGGGCGTTTTCAGGTCACATGTCTTATGTAGCTTTCGGATTTTGTTTTGCCATCTGCCATTACCTGACATGCCCCACCTACCCATCCGTGAAGTAATTTAGAATGAAATATTATTATTCTCTAGCCACTTTTTTCTTGTCATTGTAAGACAATTATGTTGTTATGTTAATAAAGGTCAGGCTGTGTGGTTTGGCTTGGCATGGCACCCAGCGGTGTGTGAGAAATTAGTATTCAAGCACAACATATATAACAGAGCAAAGAGATCTTTGGGTCTTTTTGCAATGATTGTAATTTCTGTAAGGCATTGAATGGATGATTCTCAAAACTAGTTTGGCAATATTAGTGACTCGATCATGTAGAAATTAGCATTTGCCTTTAAGGATTGTGATTCAGAGATAACAATTTCATGTTTACTTGACTGTTGCAAATGTTTACACATGAATTACTGAGTGACAAAGTCTACAATTATTACCGATAGTTTAGTTAGCAGTTTTTAACAGATGTTGGACCTTACCAGTGTACAAGACATAGAGAATAGAATGAGAAGATTGTAAACATCAGCATCAAACAGACTTTGATTGGAGTTTCTGAAACAAAGTGAAAACAATACATCAACCATCAAATGAGGAAATTTGCAAACATTTTGATTAAAGAGGTGGCACTATGAATTAGAAAGTGGCTACATTTTGTAATAACACTGAGTCAATACTCTACTAAGGAGTAAGATTATTTCCTTGCAGAGTTGTTGTCAAGTATCACTGACTCTTGGTACCACAGAAGTACCAGACACGTTCTGCAATTAACTGAATGATGAATAACTTTGTAGTGAGGTTTGGAATGCAGTGAAGTATCTATTCATTTTTCTATTTTTTTTTGTTGCCATTTTCATCCTGAGAGACTGCACCCCTTTTGCTCAGCACCAAGAATTGCAACCTCTGAGCCTGAGCACAATATTATTCTTTGTGTTCTCAGCCAATCAGATTTGTCAAATTTAACAGAATGTCAGTGAATTGTAGACTTCCAGTATTAGACCAGCCCACAGGTCATGATTCTTGGTGCTGACCAAAAGGAGTGCTGCCTCTGGGGATGAGAATAGTTTTTTTTTTGCATGTTCCGGATTTTACACAAATGAGAAACAGTTAACCTTGAGACTGAAACAGCAGAGGAAACAGTGAGAGATGGCCTGTAGTGGATAAGACAAGAAACACCCGAGCAGCTCTTTTACCTACAACAGCCATGAGGCTGAAAGAAAAACAAAAAAAAGAAGAAACCACTAAAGTTAGAAAACATAAATAACATGAATTCATATGGTCTAAAGATTTTTAAAAATTTGGAACTGCTGAAGGTTTATTTTTTTCAACTATTTAGCAATGACTCCATGTTTGGTTAGGAATTACAACTTTGTACCTTTCACCTATTTCCAATTTTCTTGTAGACATAAAAATGAAAAACACACACCTAATTGAAATTCCCTTTTTTGACTCCAACATTTAATAAAACTATATTACATACCTAAGAGGGATAATAACCATCAGAATAGCTTTCTCATGAACATGCCAACCAAACAGGAATGAACCAAAAGCACAGAGAATAAGACACCGGAGAAATCCAGTGATGTCGGCTGGTCTAAACCATACATGGTAAAGAGCAGGCTAAATAAAAAGAAACCCAAAACATATCAATTCTGTCATTAGAAGGCACTGGATGTCCAAAGTTGGGGGTTACTTTGAGGATTGTAAGTGAGGACCATCAAATATTGCTAATTTAAAAAAAGATCTTTGAAGACCATAAATTTCATTTTCACAGCGGGAGTTCTCAACATCCAAGCAAACTGGTGATGGGAATTTTTAACAAATCAGCTTAAAGAAACGTTGATAAACTAGCAAATTGTCATCAAATATGGCCATCAGTAAAGTTCTGGAATAAGCAGAGCAGACAAGATAGTCCAAACATCTCACCAGCACTGACAAAAGTGTTAGCATCACTGTGATAATGGGAGGAACTGCTGGAAGAATCAAATGTTGTGATTGACCAACCAAGCCTCCAGTCATTGATGCCTCCTTATCGATAAGCTCTTTAGAGATAAATCCTGATTTGGAGCCTAAACAAAAAATAGGATTATCACATAGTTCATTAGACACTAAGTTCAATATTCAGTAACTGCTCACCAAGTCCGTTAAGGGGTGCAAAAGGAGATGGATTAAAAGTGAGGCTTTTGTGACCTCAAAACAACCCTCAGAATAACTGTTGAAAAACTCTCCAACTTCAACCTGGAAGAGCCTGTATATAGAAATCACAGCTTTTCTATGTGATGGGAACAGACCCGACAGCCTCCACACAAAGAATTACTTAGAGGCCATCAAAAATCAAGACCAGGTAGACAAAAAATTGGAACAAATTTAAACTACTCACGAATGAAAGCTGGCCTAAAAATAAAAATAGGGCTACAGTGTAGGATATTTTAAACAATTTTTTGTTCCGAGACAATTGTTGGTAAGGCCCACAGACTGACCACCCACAAAATAAGTTTGCATTTAGGAATTTTACAAACTTATGTTTATATTTTTATAGGCAGTCTATGCCTGAACTTCAACTCACCTAAAATAGCAACAGCCTTATCCAAAGCATTATACAAAGCCCAGAAGTTTGGCGCCCAGTAGGCATGGCACAAACCTCGCTTGAAAGGAAAAAGTCTTGATAACACCTGTGATAACTGACCCTGAACAAAATAATTAATAAATGGTTTATTATCCATTTGTTATCTACTTTACTTACTATAGTTGTTATAGTCAAATTGATTGCGTTGACTTACAGTTCAAGCAACTGAAGAAAATTAATGGTTAGAGCATCATGACGTTTCAACGAACTCATGTCATCATTGTCAAACAAATAAATCAAAACTAACAGCAAGGCATATTTATACAATTTAGGATGTGAGGAAATAAATAATTGGCGAAGGTAACAAGAAAGCATTCAGGTGAAAAGTTTTGCTCAAATGGGATTCACTTGAGAAATATGACATGTTACTTTCATTGATTTTCTTGCAAAAATTATTTGAAATTGTTTTTTTAAACAATAAATTTTGTTTTTTGACCAGCTTACCATGGCTATAAATGGTCCGAATGAAGCTCCAAACACAATTACCACTATGAAACCAAGTTTGACCAAGTTCAAGGGAGAAAAATCCCAAATATTTACACCAAAAATCCTAAGCTGCTTCTCTACAAGATGGAAAGAAAAAAACAGATTATTTTTAAGTCGGATTTGTCCTTTGCTACACAGTTATGGATTGACTGGATTAATGACAGAAAGGATCCCAAATGACTGCAAGACTGAAGAATGACCTCACTATTGGAATGAAGGCTCACAATATGAATTTTAGTAACTGAGGAAACATTCATCCACTTCTTTACAAATTATACTCGTCTGATAAATTATATAAATTATACTGATAAAGGTGATACAGATTAGTTTTCTCCTTGCATGCCGTTAGAAAACCCAGGCCATGGGTAATCTTTCAGTCTGTCAATGGAGTGAAATGATCATGATGTGTTGTTAATAATATCTAAACTGAAATTATACTCTTAGGGAATATACACACACAAAGTAGGATTTGCGACATTAACTGTTAGTAACTATAATATAATCACATTCTGTTCTTTGCAGTCTGAGAAGATGTACCCCACCCCCTTAATAATAAATTAACGATGATTGTCTAGCACTCTAGGGAAAACTATTCATCTGATTTAACGCCTTCTGAAGAAACTTTTTTTGTAATAATCATTGCCATGGAAGAAAGATGACAAGCCCATCAAATACAAAAACATCGAGGCAATTACTTTATCATGTACCTTTCTTTTCAGCTGTAGAAGGTCGGAAACAGTACGACCGCAAAAGAAAGACAAAGTAAGCTGGAGCAATGTAGAGGAAGATGTGCTTAAAATTCAGCAAAACAGCAAACCAAAAAGAACCTTCCAGTATCATTCCCTGAAAAGCACATTTGAATATACATTGTAGTTAAAGGACCCTAGTCAGCCTCCGCCAGTTTTGATGCCATCAAAATTATTGATATAGCATGGTGAAGCGAATTCTTATTGTTTTACTGTGAGCTGTGTTCCTGAAGGTATGTTTAATTACCTTATATGAGTAGTTTCACAGTGATTTTTCTTTGTTTCAACAGGCTCCGAATAAAATATAATAGCCAAATTCTCGCATGTAAACAAAAACAAAGGGATCGATGATTGTATACTTGAAAAAAATGGACTACATGATTCTACACTAAGACTATGATCTTGATATCACAACATGTAATAATAACTAAAGGAGCTCCACATCCTTAAAGTGTACACTATGACGAAAACTGCATCTTTCCTATTGAAGCCATTTCAACACAAAAACAAGTAGTCTGTATGACAAGAAAAATGCCGTTTACTATATTCAAATATCTCTTTTCATTCCAGAGATATTCGTTTTTAAAATATGCAAATTAGCCAAGTGATGACATCATACACTCAATCAAATTTTGATCAAATATGATGAGAAAAGATATCTCAGCCAATTTGTAAAAGAAATGTTTGATACCTTGCAGAAAGCTTCTACTAAAAGTGCTCCACAATATGAACTTAAAAGTTTTGTTACCATGGCAACATACTGGGTTCCAGGCCTCCACAATATTAAAGGCATTTCTGGCCACCTTTGGCGTTCATTTTCATATTTGCTAATGGTGCCTTGTATATATGATCCAGCAGGCATATATGTTTAGCTCCAGTTTGTGGCCCTGTTTATCATTTTTCAAGCTGAAAATCAGTAACATATTGAAATCAAGTTGGTGGGGACGGGTACAGAGTGAGTTGCCATGGGAACAGCATTTTTATAGGCGTAGGTGTGTTTCCTATAGAACTATTAGCCTGCCAAGTTTCAATGGCCTGCGTTGCAAATTGGCCAAGTTAGCTCTATGTACTTGAGATAATATTGGGTTGAGTGTACGACATCATCAGTCATCTCATTTGCACATTTTGCACATTTTTTAAATTTAAATATCTCCGGGACTAATGCAGATATTTCCAAACAGTAAACGACGTTTAGTTTCTTTCATAGAATTCTATGTGATACACCTAAAATATCAAGGGGTAAAAATAAGAAAACAGCCCAAAGCCCAAAAACAGGGGTAAGAAAACAGCCCAAAGAAAATATGCCTGCTGATTGTATGGTTCAAAATCATGTTTCTGTAACTTGACAGAAACACAGAACAGGCATGAGCTGTTGTTGTACTGATGGCGTGAGCAAAGGTTATTTATTTTACACTTATGTGATCAAAAAAGTTTTTTCTTCTTTTTATCATAGTGGAATTCTCTAAAAGAAACAGCACAACATTTGTCATTTTCCCAAACCTCCATCATGCATAGAAATTGAGAGCAAATAATGTACTAGTTGTTCAAAATAAATGTTCAGAAAAAGCCATCATTTTATTAACAAGCAGACAATCCTACCCTGCTTAATATCTACTATAATAGAAATTATAGATAATGAGTAGCATAGCCAATCAGAGAGTGGCATTCATGATAGAACACTAGCAGACAAACAATAACACTTGATGCAAACATCATGCTAAATGTTTTTAATTTCTTTAATTTACAATCCATGATTCATTAGTACTGATGATGTTTCTAAATTATCAAAACTGCAGGTAAAAAGTGGAATACTCATTTAGATACATATAGTGTGTAAAGTAGTAGCCACAAACATTTTTACATTCTGCTCCTTTCTCTTTAAACTAAGAAATCGATATAATGTACAATAAGTACCTGAGACAGCTTTCCTATAGAGAGAAGGAGAATACCAAATAGAAATCCATTGTACTGAAAATGAATGTCTGGAAGATGTTAAGGAACTTCCACATGTAGCCTTAAGTATTTAAAGCTCTGTTGCTGACAGTATTGCAGAAGCATTGACTCTGTTTCAGAACATTTCAATGCATCTTTTAAATCCATCTAGCGTAACAGCTCTTACATGTACCTACAAGGGCAACTTCCTTGCAAACAAATCAGAAACCTGGTAAACCAAAACTGTTATATTTATGAAGTTTAAGTGCCTACAAAGCAAAAAATAAATGCTGCTTATTTGAAAGGTTTTTCAAAGTAAATAAGGATGGTATTTTCCTTTTTGGAATGATGCCAAGTTTGAAGAACACTGCTCTAATATTTCTGGAGATATTCTTGATAATTTCCGTACTTTATTGTTTAAGAGGAACCAATTATGACATCATTACTTTCTTCATTTGCATAATGCAAAAACATACTAAATATCTCTAAAATAAACAAAAAGTATATAATCTATATTCCAAAAAGGAAAATGCCATTCTTCTTTACTTTGAAAGCCTTTCCAAGTAAGCAGCAATTATTTTTTACTTCATAGGCACTTAAACATTTCTATATCACAAATTATACTCTAAGCATATAAAAGAAGATAAACCGAAACAAAGAATTAAAAAGAGGACCACAAAAATCAGCCACCTAAGAACGAAGTTGATTACTTGACAAAGCCTTATGGAAAAATGAAGTACGAACTCAAGAAAACATTGCTAATAACAAATATGAATCTAGATCTATACTGTTCTGGTCTGTTTGCATGGAACAGATTGTTTCAAAGGATACGATCTACTATGAGCAGTCCAAAATTAAAAATAACCAACATGACTAAGATCAAGCAATTGCGTGCAGGTAAGGATGACTTCTTGGCAAGATATCTGCAATACCTAGAAAATTAAGTCAGAATAATTTTTGAGTGAGTAACAACCAACCTTAACTAGCAGCCAATCCCTGTAATGACTGCCTGAGCTATAACAGGCAGGCTTTTTCCTTCAACCTTGCTACTCTACATACTGTTTCTTGAAGTCCAGGCTTGTTGATTCACATTACTTGGTGTTTCATCAATACCCATTTTTTTATTGGATATGTTGATACTAAGTTACAAAACTGTATCATTGTCTTTCTCCACAGTTCAAATATATATGATCTTCATATATTCACTTTCATCTTCACCATCTATAGGTTTATTACGAGCTCACAACATGGCCAGCTCCCAGTTGGCTTGATAGCTCAGTTGGTAGAGCACCGCACCAGTATTGCAGAGGTCATGGGTTTGAATTCCATTCAAGCCGGAAATTTTTTTTATAAAAGCTTTAATTTTACAACTGCTCATGTTTTGTATATGTTGCAGGTCAATTTGTTCCCTAGGTCAATTTGTTTCCAACCTAGGTCAATTTGTTCCAACCTAGGTCAATTTGTTCCAACCTAGGTCAATTTGTTCCAACCTAGGTCAATTTGTTTCAACCTAGGTCAATTTGTTTCAACCTAGGTCAATTTGATTTTTTTTTTTTTTTTTGCTTTTGTGGCAAACAAAAAATATTTTTCTCCCACCTTCGATCTTCTTTTCATCCTCCTTCTACTCTTCATCTCCACTCTACCTACCTCACCTACTATTCCCTCCCTACTCTCCCAACATCCCAACCTGTATTCTTTAATCTCAATGCTTACCTTGGGAGCCTTGAACCACAGACCTTTGGTTTTCCTTTGGATTCATGTCCTGATGCCTTACCATTGAGCCATGCAGACTTGGATGCAAGTTCCACTATTTTTTTAATTACATATACATTGTAGTAGTAATAAATTTTCTTAAATTATTCAAATCAGACATACTTATAAAAGTGAATATACCACCCATTATTACACTACAGTACATGTACCTCTGCTGTAAATATATACAAATAATGTAATTGTACTTTAATTTATATCAAATTGACCTAGGTTGGAACAAATTGACCTAGGTTGGAACAAATTG
>CM042754.1:710009-777355 GCA_022496165.2 Catalaphyllia jardinei | reverse complement strand
TAGGTTGAAACAAATTGACCTAGGTTGGAACAAATTGACCTAGGTTGGAAACAAATATTTATTGACCTAAGGAACAAATTGACCTGCAACATATATACTTGAAACTGTCAATGATGATCAATTATGTCTTCTTATCTTTCCCTGCAGTTCACTTATATGATCTTTCATACTGTTTAATTTTTTATTCACTTATATCATAATTGTGATCATTATAAAAAAATCCAACATTGGTTGAAAAAATAAGACAAGTTAATTTTCCTGTTAAGAAAATATAGCATTTATTTACAAAAACTTATGACACTTTGGACGAATGTTAAGAACAACAGATTTTTAAACCCACTTACTCCTTTACTGCATACGCCAAGACCAAGTCTGTAACTATAACTGATCCTCTTTGGAACAAAACAGTTGAGTGGCTGACATACTCCAGCTTACTTATGATGACCATCTTGGGATCAATAAGCACAGCTACTTGTGATAACAGATATTCAAACCATGCAAACAGAGGTGGATAATCTAGAGTCCATTGAGACGTACTCTACCAATGGAAATAAAACAAAGATATCAAGAAAAATTTTAAAGCCTTATTCTTAAAGTTGGTGGTTAGCATAGTATTCAGATTAAGAGTTTAGAGTCTCCAGCTTGACAGTGGTTATTACTTGTGTTTTATAACTTCAGTCAGCAAGGAAACCATTTAGTGCCAATGATGGCTAGAGCGATTTTCAATTGCATGTTGAAAGTACACCCTTTTTTGTATAAGAATAGTGTTTTCCCATCCACAGTGAATACTCTGTGGAGGTGTGGTGGGCTCGTAGTTGGTGCGCTCAACTCTGGTTTGAGTCCTGGCCAGGGACATCATGTTGTGTTCTTGGGCAAGACACTCAACTCTCACAGTGGCTTTCTCCACCCAGGTGTATAAATGTGCACCAGAAAATTTACTGCCGGGAGTTACCTGGTGATGAACTAGCATCTCATCCAGGGGGGAGTAGAAATACTTCTAGTCGCTTCATGCTGCAGAAACCGGACATAAGTGCCAGCCTGATGTGCCACTTGGATCGCATGCATAGTGGTAAGTGAAGCCTTGGAGTCAAGACTGGCTCATAGCTGCCAGAGCTTGTCCCGGTTTCTGTAGCATGAAGCGGCTAGAAGTATTTCTACTTCCCCTGGACGGGATACTACTGTAGTCCATTGGAGGTCACTCCCCAGCAATTTGTTAGGTTTCCCCAATAATTTGCCGGTACCCATTTATACACCTGGGTGGAGAGAGGTAGTGAGAGTAAAGTGTCTTGCCCAAGAACACAACAGAATGTCCCCGGCCAGGGCTCGAATCCGGACTGCTCGCTCCTGAGTCGAAGGCACTAACCACGAGTCCACCCTGCCTGCCTAATGCATATGTACATGTATACTTTAGCTTATTTTTCTGCCGATTTTAGGCTGAGAATATGGTGTATGACATAATTTCTGTCTAGTGTTGGCGTAAGTGTGAAGCCAAACTGCAGGCACTGAAAGCCTGATATGACTCATATATCTTCTTGCAGAAATGTTATTACCATCAAACATATGGCTAGTGCTGTTTTAGATATGTTTTGGCTAGTTTCACATTTTACAGAAGGAAGAAAATAATACAAATTTTCAACACAAATTATACTCTTTTCAAAATCTTAGCCTTAGGTTTTGTTCTTGAAATATTCTTAAAATTATGCAAATTTCAGCCTTGATATTCTTTAAATTAAATTGTATTCATACATGTGTATAAGAAGAAAGAGTATAATCAGATAATGACTTTGGTTTTACGATGGTTTGGGATTGGTAGGTATTCTTGTTGAACAACACTGTACCTCAAAATACCACCTTGACAGAGGCAGGCTGTTTGTGATGGCAAGCCAGTTTCTATGCACTTCAAAATCACTGGAATGACTGAAATAAAAGTAACACAGAGAAAAGCACACAACAAGAGCAATATATAAAAAAAGTCATTCAAATTTCCATTCTACATGTAAATGGTTAACTGTAGCAGTTATACAATATTTCTTCTAAAGCCAGTGTTACCATGCAAAACTTGATTCTAGTAAAATGTTAAAAAAATTGAATACATTAATTATTACTTACAGTGGAACCTTTTTGTTTAACTGATATGCCTGTCAATGTGTCAAACTAATGAATGATTTAACATTTTGCTAGCCTGATATCAAAGGGGCTGCTGTTTTGATGGATAGTTTTGCTGTGTACTTTTACGTGTCGTTTGTATTTTGACTTGTCCTATAGGCTCATTAAAATAGGAAACAACTTCTAAAAACACATAGCGATAGCACACACCAAAACACCTAATGAGGTATATGCATCCAATATCCAATTTAATTTACTTGCAAAGCTGTTAACAGGAAAACAACTGCGCAGTGACTTGCAAATAACAATGTAATCTTGATCATCATTGTGATGTAAATGCCATGTCACTCATTGCAGAGCTAGGTTGCTTTTGAAAATAACAAAGTCGCACAATGTAAAAGAAATCTGCTTCACGACCAAAGGTGCATGAGCCTCTTAATATCAGTCACAAGTGATAAATACTCTTGATTGACCACATCCTGATGATAAAAATAATGATTGTTCAATGTCACCAGCATGAAACTATGGTAATTGTAATTTTCAGATGCTATTAATATATTCCACCTCTGGCGGAGGTATTTTTGTTGTGAGAGACTCGGAAACTGCTCTGTGTTAAATGACTTCTGCGATACATTCTAAATCCATTACGACACCATAATCAGTTCTATATAGTAATGTCTGTCAAACCTATATTCTAGTATCTTACTAGACTGTTAGACAGAATCTCAGCAGTACACAATCAAGCAATGGACATACTTCAAAACATCTGTCTGGTTCTAAAGCAGTTTACTCATTATCCCTGTCGGCTACCTAATACCAAAATAGATTGTCTGAACGTTTCACTGTACATGTATTCTTTGATGATCATTCTCCCTGCCGGCTACCTAATACCAAAATAGATTGTCTGAATGCTTCACTGTACATGTATTCTTTGATGATCATTATCAAGAAACTAGTTTCAAAATTGTATCTTAAGATGATAATACTGTTCAAAGCAAGAATGATTAACACAAAAATGGGATTCCTGAGGTCAAGATGCTTTCTTAAATTAATGCTTTAACGTAAAATACTGTAAGCTCAATCAACTTGGCCAGCTTTCACGTTTATACAACGTAGCACTTCAAAAAATGAAACTTAAGATATAAAAGGGCTAAGTTATACTTTCGCACAAATTGAATTTATACATTATGTTGAAAGATGCACTCAGCTTCATCACTTATGAATCAAATCAAGTATAACCTTCATCAGTTTCAAACGAACACAACAATTAGCTACACTCAGATGCTCCCCGACACTGCTGTTTTGATACGGTCTGTCGCGCAAGCTATCACAAAAGCACTAGCTTACTACTCACGCTATAATAAATCAACGTTTACCACATAAAAACAGTAAAAATTATGCCTAGAATGGTACTACGCCGGAATCAGGAGAGATTTCAGGATCACAGAAAAAACAACAAGGCTTTTCCACCACTCTGCCATCGAATCCGCTCTCAAAATTGCCGCCATGTTGGATTAAATCTCCTATTGCGCATATACTTCGTGAATATCCGCTGGTAAGCCCCATGCGCCTCCGATGTCACCTCGATGTCACGTCTGTACATAGCACACGCAATAGATCAGATGGCATGACATTCGAGTGTAAACAGGCATATGGCGAACAAAAAGGTCTCCGTTTCTTCAACTTCCCTGTCCATGACTCTTCCAATTTCTTGCCAGATTTGTCTAGGAAAGGTAAGTCTTGTACTAAGAATGACTTTCGCGTGTATATCTTGTACACTGAGCCATACGCGGCTCGCCGAAATAACCGGACTTGAACTGAAATTAATTGTAATTTGTTGTGTGGTATATTCATGCATAGGTTAGAGAACCCGTGGTATGCCCTAATCAGCATGTCTTCTGTTCCAATTGCATGGATATGTGGCTGCGGTCTCATTCATTTTGCCCAACATGCCGAACGTCGATAACTTCAGACAAACCTTGCAAGAAGATCCTAGGTAAGATTTTCAGAGATTTAACGTGATATGTGTTTGCCACCGTTTCCTCAAGGCAACCACATGTCGGTCGTTACAAATCATGCAGGCAATGTTTTCAAGTTGTCGTTTAGGGGAAGTTAAAAACAGTTAAGTTTTTAAATGAGATTCTAAAACGAATAGCCATAAATTTCTAAATTTCAGCCACGCTGAGTCGTTTAATTCGCTTGCGTTTGGTTGCTTTTCGAGGTCGCTGAACGGGGTTGAAAAGAAACTTGGTTTAAAGAGTAAATTGAGGAAGTATCGATCAAATTTTCAGTGTCATAGCACACTACATGTAAAGTGTTTATCAGCAGTGGTGTTAGCGTTGACTGGTTCGGGTATTTTTCCGCGCAAGCTAAAGTCCTGCCCTATGACTCACCAGCACAATATGTCTTCGACTTGCGGGTCATTGACCGTCTGGATCGAAGCATTCCTGTCATATCTCTTTTGTGTGAACCTCGATCAAGGCTATTTATCGTGTGACCCGTGTAACCTGCAGTTGATTTCAAAAACAATTATGCATTTCATTAACAATTCAGATACCCAATCAGAGGCCTTGTTTATGTTACGTGAGCCTTTGATGCCACAAAGTACTGATGCCATTAAATAGAAGTTATTCTTTCGTATTTACCACAAGCTGACGTGTTTCCATTGCACAATATTTGTGAACACTTCTTGTTTCCTTGGTCAGACAGTGGGTCATTAGAATAACAATGACTTTCATGTGAGGTTCCTTTAGCAACCGCGGGTGACTGTCTGCTATTTTTACCCTCTCCAGAAGGCTCCTTTAATATCTAATTGGAATCCTGCCAACAATATTAGCCCAGTCTAGAACAGTTAAAAATTATGATATTGAGTGAACGATGTTTTATATCAGTTTTGTGTCTTTATATCAGGAAGTATTGATTTGCCTGTGAACTCTGATGCTGTGACAAGAGCAGAGTTAAGACGAACCAGACTTGACTTGATTAGACGTGAATATGAGGTAAAGAAAATGACGAGCACGTGCACACTGAATGCTAGGTTAATGCGAACTCGTGTAAAATCTTCTAAGCCATAAAAACAGTCTGTAAACTGTGATTGCCAGTTTCTTTATACGAGTTTTTTAACAAATGCATAATAATTTGTCTTATCTTTCAAAAATAAAGCCATCTTGACGGGGGAGGAATTGGTTAATACCAAATTGAGGAGTGGTTTGATTGACTTAATGTACCTGGTATTGAAATTTAATCTTTGTGTAACAAATATGACTCATGTCTGTCAAAGCACGAGAGGGTTTCTCTATTTATATTGGTTGTCTTTTAATTGTAGGAAATGTCGTGAAAAGATCACTGTGAGGTGAAATATTTTAGATATCGAAATATCCCTAGTATTGTTTCATATGTCAAAACACGCGAAAGCTTTTGGCCAAATTCACGAAAGCTGGCTTAACCTTTTCTCCATTTGCAGGACTGAATTTCCTTTTTTGTGACAGGAGTTTTTCCATGTAAAACTCTAGTGCAAGACATCCTAGCCTGTGTTACAGCCCTCTAGAAAAGAAAAAAAAATCAGCTTTAGTGTGACAAAATCTGGTGCAATATTCAGAAATAACAATTGAAAGGAAATTGCTGTCTGCACAAACCCTGCACGTGATCTTTGCGTGATGAAGTCCACAACCTTTGAAAGAAGACAGAAAGAAGACACATGCAGAATAATTTTGTAGCCACAAAAGGCTGCTCAGCTCCATTAATCTGGCTTTAGACTTCAAAATTCTAAACATTGATCTCACTCACAAAGTGTAACAGATTTCCATTGTGGCTCTTTGGATATTTGTCAACTCAACCAATTAATTATAAAGCATCGAGTTGACAATTTACAAACAATAGATCAACCAACCAGGTCATTTTCCACACATTTCAGGCCTTGAACACCTTTATCATTGGTAACACACAATCCTTCTCTCCTTTTCAGGGAGAGCATCTGTAACACAGGCTAAACAAGATGCTGCAAAGTCTGAAGAGTTTATTTAACAACATGCTATCCTGTTTTTGACAGTGTAAACCTGTGCATTCATTGTAAACATATATGGGGTGCAACCTATCTTCAAATACTGTCTTTTGTCCAGTACAAGAAATATGACACACAGATATAGTAACAAGTCCTTTGTGTTTATGTCTTACTGATTTTAACAAACAACTTGTTGCAAGGACAGCTGAGGGTGACATTGGAGGTTTCTGAACGCTGCAATGCTGGAAAAGAAATTGGCAAATACTGCAATATGGCAAAAAAATTTCCAAATACCGCAACACTTCAATTGACGAAGTAAAAACTTGATGTCACACTGAAACTATTACTCTGTATATCAAGTTTTGAGCAAATGACACAGGAATAACTAAGGGCCTGTTAACATGGAAGTGGGGGACCTCAGGCAGGTGAGGTCCCCCACCCTGGTGGGATAACCAATCTATCCATACAATCTCTCTTTTTTTCTTGATCGCGTTAACATGTTAGGTGGGGTACCCCCAAGGCGGGTTACCCGGTCAGCCTTTCCGGGTAGCCCGCTTCGGTGAGGAGAGTTTTCTCCATGTGAAAGCTGCAGAGTGGGGTAACCCGCCTAACCAGGGTAATTAAATCACTCAAGCGTGGCAAGCTATTTCCACGATTTCACCTCCAAAACTGCCAAAACACTGATGAAATTGACAGTGCTGGCAAAAATGTAGGCGTGGAATCGGATAGTCAGGCTAATCAGCAGAATCAAACTAAAGTTTTGCCTGCAACAACGACATTAAAGTGAAAAGCAGCTTCATCGGGAACAAATGATAGTTCTTTGTTTATGTGCATGCTTAGTGACCAAGTGATTGCATTTTGGACCGCACCCCGTGCCCCCGGGGTTGCATGTGAAGACAAGCATTTCTTTATCACAGGTAGGTAGGGTACCTTATCTCACCAGGGTCCCCCACTTCCATGTGAACAGGCCCTAATAGGAGTTTAGGAAACTTTTCATTTATGCCAGATGAACAAAATAAGTAACCTATTGGCTAGCATAATTCATTGACATTCTCTTTCACATATGGGTACTGGCATACTGTTATGCAACCTAACACGGAGTTTTGATTTGGGGAGGGATCATGTTGATACTGTTTTCTCTGGAGTTGCGTGACATCACGCAGGACACTGAATATGTAATGACTTTGAGGCATGTGACCCAGAGTGTGTGGACTGGGATAGAGTTTTGACTAGGTTGTCGATCGGGGACAATAGTTTTGTAATCGGTAGTTTTCTGGAAATACAGTCATTAAAATCGTTGACAGGGTTAAATCAAGTTGATAGTGGAATCAACAGATCATGTGTGCCTATCACCAACACTGGGCTAGCATTGCATTTTTTCCAGGGGTACAGCTGGAGCAATTTTGGACACTGTGTTCCTTTCTGTCACACGCAAGTCATAGTAACAGATTAAGGGTCTCGTACAAACTTTACCTTAAAATGTTTGGGTACATTGTACTGTTAGTGTTTGTCTATTTATATTGTATAAATATTTTTCTAACAATTGACTTTTGTAGGATGAAATCAAATCCCTTCAAAACACAGTAGATCGACTAAAATCTGAAAATAAGCAGCTTCATGAGAAGATGATCGAACGAGAAAGAACAATGGCCTCTATGGACTTCACAAGCAGACATGGGATCAAGGAGGATGGTGCTAATAAACTGGACATCGACATGTTGGTGAAACTCACAACCAGATTACAGAAAGCAAGCCACACTTATGAAAGCCTGAGAGGGGATATGGACAAGATCAAGGAGGTTCTTGTGTATATGTGTTTTATTTACAATAATAAGAGTGTTTCTGTTGAGGAACTATCACCTGATAGTTGCCCCACAGAAACATATTTGCAAGAGAAGCAAAGCTTTGAGGGCAAATGTGCTACTTTTAACAACATCAAATTTCCAAGGGGCAACTATCAGACCAATAGTTATTTTTTTATATCAGAGTAGTTGTCTTGACTGTTCACCACTACATTTTCTGCCGCACACCAGTTCAAAACTCATATTGAAATATTATCAACTTTTTGGGGTCTGCTGTTTGTTAAGGCACTAATGCATATACACAATTTATAATACAATGAGGTGTAAACTTTAATGTTTGTTTAATTAATTTTAATAATATTATTAATCAATTAGCCTTAAAGGGGGGCTGGATGGGGTGTAGGTACATGTGTGCACCACACAAAACATGTCACACTTACGTTGTTTTTCTGAGAACATGACAAAACTATATAATTATATGTTTTCCCAAATCTATTGCCGTCCTTGTGGTGCTATTTCCTAAAGAAGAAAACCAATTTGCTTAAAATGCAGTGTTGACTATATTTTAGGTGAAAGATACATTTCATACAGGATCACACACAGACACAGAGTGGTTCTCCTTTAGGTAGAACAAAACATGTTAGACATAGATGTATTCTAGCACAGGTGAGGACCTATGAGGACCTATGTGACTACTGTGGCAGAGCTGTAAATTGTATTCTGCACTATCTGAGATTGGCTCACTAGTTTTACCTTGTGATATTATACCATTATTCATCATTTACCCTAAGGGTTTTAGTGAGAAAATTAAGCCCAGGCTTTGGGTTAGGAATACAGTTGCAGTTTGGGATAAACGAATTAAAACAAAATATTATAATGTGGTATAAATTATTGTTTGTAGGATAACAAGAGACTGCAAGAGGAAAACAGGAATCTTACGAGAGAAAACTCTCGCCTTAAAGATGACCCAAAGTTTTCCAAGTCCCCTCAGAGGTCTGGGTTTGTTTTGATTGTAATCTTTTGTTTCCCCAATGGAAATAAATTGAAAATATGATTGGAAAAGCTAGTTGATCATTTTATTAATGCCTGGTTTTCACTTGTAAGTTCAAGTACAAAATCCTTGCTTCATGCTGCTTGTGAAAACTAAGCTTTAATAAGTTAGAATCACTGCCGATTTAGATTTCTGATATTTGATCTTAAGTGATTTTGATATTTTTTGCTTCCCATCGATTTCTGGTGGTTTTTCACATTTAGTCATCTTGTTGTAATTTTTAATTAACAATTACTCTTAACTAATTCTTGTTATTGTAATCGGTGCATTAAACATAGGTGAATGCCTGCCAAAACACCTTCTGTCCGAAAATTAGTATGCCATCAAAATCAGCAGCTATCAAATGCTTGAAAATAAATATTCTTTATTGAATTAAGATCTTGCAAAACTCTGTAAGGTACCATACACATCCTTTTATCACTGAGGGTTTGAAATGCTGGCACTGACAAAACATTATGATTTGCTGGCTGACAACCAAGTAAATTAGGCTCTTTATATTGGCTCGGTTACTTCACATATTTAGAAAACTTGTATTTTGACTACATTCAGTGGAAGAACCCCTGCAATTAAATGATTCAATGTCATTCATTGTTCTTTAGGTACAGCCACTATACAATGGCTGGTCTTCAGACAAAGGTAGGTAAGTATGAGCGAGAAGTTCAACAACTCAAAAGAGCATTGCTAAGGAGTGATAACTACATAGAAGACCTGACAAGCAAGCTGGATGTGCCAACAGGACAGTCTGTTGTCAAGTCTAAGAGAAGCCATCTCAGATCAGGCTCAGCGCCAAGTTCCTGCACAATTACAACTCTTTCAGAGGACAAAGATTCATCAGAGAACGGCACTGCTACCAAGAATACAGATGATGTCCAAGAGGTAGAAAATGCCAATCCACCAGATGATGCTAGTCCTACCGATGATGGAGATCAAAACAAAAGGTCTTTAACTGCAGGCGATAACGAGAATGTCATGTCTAATGGTCATTCTCCAATTCTTGCACCAATGAACAATGAAAGGTTCTCATTGGAGTCGACCACTACTTTTGCAGATGAAAGAGCATCTGCTCTGAGCTCCCGACGAAGTTCCGAGGTCAGTCTGTATGGTCAAGACTTGGATATCCCTCCTGGACCACTTACAAGCTCTCTCAACATTCTGGAGCCTGTGGAGGGGGAGGCACTTGATCGACCCCCATCTCGAGGAGAGCTGTTGTTACTCGGTGACCCTTCTTCTAAGAGACAGGAGAAGCCCCCACTAGAAGAAAACCTGAATATGTTCACTGCAAGTCGACAACTGATTATGATGAGTGAGCGCAGGGCAAGGCAAAGAGATGCAATAGATCCTAGTAGATTGCGAGATTTTAGTGAATGTTCACCAAGCAGCTCTGATGGAGGGAAAAGGAAATCACTGGACACCAAGTCTCTTGATTTTGATATGTTCACCAGTGCCGCTGACGAAGATTCACCTAGTAACTCTGTTTCACATGAATCTCCTTCTTATAGCAGAGAAGCTGAGAGTGGCTCCCCTTGTTTCCATACTTTCTCTTTGGCTAAAATCAAGTCAGAAATAGAGTTAGGCCATGAGGATGAGAGTGCCCCAAAAAAACCAAGAGTAGAGGGTGAGGAGTATCCAGATACTGTTGAGAGTGACGAGCAGGGAAAACCTTGAATTTTCCAATGACAACCTTTGTTCACATGATTGTGTAGTCTACCTTCATATTCTCAGTCAAGAGCTGCATCATGATGCAGTAATAAAACCCTCTCTTAGCTCCTGTTCCAACATGATTTTGGAAATTACTTGTTTGCTTGATTTCATTCTTATAGTTAATTCACTCTAGCTACTTGAACGAAGTAATTTATTACATGTGGTAAAATTAAGACTAAGAAGTAAGTTAATAGTTTCCAAAAGTTCAATAATGAAGTTTGTTGTCATTCCCTTGGCAACTGATTTTTAATAGATACTTTTCAATTTCTCCACATTATGCTGTTAATATTTTTAGACAAGCAATGACTTCATGCCTAAATGGTTATGAGTCCCCTCAAGATAGTTTGTTATCGACTTTTAGATAAATAGATTCTGTCATGATTTTTTGATTTGTTGAACCACTCTGAATTATTCACATTTATTTCGCTCCAAGGACGATACCTAATTAATGTATGCCAATGATCCTTCCTGGATTATCCAGAAGTCTCCTGAATACAGAGCATATGTTGTGAAGGAAGTGCTTAGAGTGCATTTTTCACTCTGATTTAAGGAGGCTGGATAGGGTTTTTAGCTGCATGCGCATGTGCAATCTACACACACCATAATTAAGATGCATGCGCCAGCTGAATAAACCAAAACCAGCAAGCCGGAAGGTAAATTCTGTGTAAAATCGCGCAAACTGGAAATAAAATCTGTGGAAAACATTTGTTTCTAGCCCGAAAGTTTGCTTGGTGACCTATCTTGATTTTTTCCATGCATGCACCATTCACAATGGCACTTCAAATACAAAAGTTTCGGGGAAAATTATCTAGTAGAATTTTCTGTAAGCCATAAATCGCATTTTCTTTAAATATATTTAATTCTACTAGATAGCTTTTTTTCCATACTGTCTGAAAAGTTAAAGAATTTAGGGACCTTTCCAACAAAGGAATAAAAGTGGTAGGTCACCGAATTAGGTTTTCTGATAATTTACAAAAACTGAAATTAAGTGGATGTTTTTGTGGACCTTGTGCATTGCCATGGTAACTAATATGAAGTCACAAGTACCCTCAAAAGTATAGCCCAGCAATAGAGTTGCTAGGAGAGATATATGGCTACACCATTAAACATCCTTCTTTGTAATCTTCCATCGTTTCACAAAAACTGCAGCAACGAAAAACCCTTTCGAGCCTCCTTAAGGCTGATGTTGGGGCAACACTTTGACAACATTTGATGCGTTGTTTTGATTATTTGGTGAGACCCCTCTCGCAACAACTTTTCTTTAGGTACAAAAATTGACAACCTCCTGGATTTTATTCTTTTAGGTTGGCACATTCAAAATGTGCCAACCAACAAAAAGATTACCTATTATTTTGAGTGGTGTCAGACATTGGTCTCCTCCAGAATAGGATAGGAATGCAATGCTAATGCTGTAGTTTGTGCTTTATTGTTCTTTCTAAAGTGTGGGTGCACATTAGATACAGCTGTAGGCCCATTCTGATTATTCAGTGTTAGTTTCATGTATGCTCCTCGAAATTGTCCAAGTGTATGAAGGAAATGGTCTAGGAAGTTTATCTTCAATTTGAGTTATTTAAGTAATATGAGAACATCTGAATGCAAATTACTTTACGTGGTATTGCTCTATCTAACTTTGCAATACTCTGCATTTCAATCATTGAAAGACAGAAAATTGCAGTTTTATACATAATACATGGCTTTTAGGACACCATATTTTTGTAGTATTTGTAACATTTGGTAACAAGTCATTTTGATTTTATTTTGTCTCCGGACACTAAAATATTTTATTTTAAGTTATAACTTGATATTTAGTAGTGCCATGAGTGTACAGAGCCCCTTTAATAAGACTGTTCCCATGTAGTCGTAGTCAAATGTGACCAATCCCATTATTGAGATGGATAAAGTGTAGTTCAGTTCATATTTGGATAAAGTGTAGTTCAGTTCATATTTGGATAAAGTGTAGTTCAGTCCATACTTTAAGTCTAAACGTTTTGTTCAGCTTTCCCAAGGCCTAGATAACGGCAACAGTGGCATAAAATATAAAAAATGATTTTGCACTGAATTTTGACAAACAGGGAAGACTGTGGGTACATTATTCCTAAACACCAGGAAAATTTCTTGATTATAATGCACTCAATTTTAGGTTTTTAACCAGACATCTGACAATTTTTTTTTAATGGAAGTAAATAATAAAATTGCAAGGTTATGACTCTAACTAAGTACTTGTTTAGAGGTGCTAGTTAACAGTAGCCCTTGAAATGAATTGGAGATATAAGAATGGGTTAGCTGTGGTGTATTTGTGAGTAGCTGTATACCTTGTATGGCTGACAGCTTTTGAGGGTGATACTGATGCAAATACCCTAAATGTCTTATTTTGCAGGGTATAGAATATGTAAGAATTATGCAGAATAGGCTAGTAGAAATTTTGCACAGCCTGTAAGTCACATGCAAAACTGATAAAACTGCAAAGCACCCACTACTAAGCACAGTCAGTGAGTGTTTGTTTTCTTAACAAGTTGAGAAAACAAACATTTTTACATGTTACTCTTACCATGCTGTGTAATGACAAGGGAGACAGATTTTCTTCTCTTCAGATTAATTTTCACTGGTTTAATTATGAACAAGAACATAACCAAACAAAATTAGTAGTGTGGCTTCTTGTTTTTGATTTCAAGCTAATTTCTGGAACTTACTAACTCCTTTTACTCCCAGGGTCAACTGGAAGGTGGTCCTTACTGTGTTTATATATGTTTTGTTTAATTAATTTAATTTCAAAGGGCCTGAAGCATGGTAGCACTTGAAGTCAGCTTTCATTGACTTAAAACATGCACATTTCAAAGAATTTAACAAAATTAGGCCTCAATAATTATTAGTTTTCTTATGATCATAGACATGAAGTGTGTTTAAATTGTTGTTGTAGTGTTTTGGACACATAGCGAGCCTATGTCATCATGGTTAAATAACAATAGGCCCGCAATGCATACAAACTGCTATTTCTATACACTCAATAACCAGGATACAGAAACACTTTGGTATTTGAGTCACCAAAAGTCTTTTGTTTCAGAAAGTAGTTTTCAATTATATTGGTTCCAAGTGAAAAAAAAGTTGTGACAGATCAGGTTTGACTAGTTGGTTATACCATAGTTAATAGAAGGGAATGATTATTGCAAACATTAGAGGAGCAAACACCAAGATTTATGGTGAAAGGTCCACTATAGTGCACAATCTTTTGTTTTACGCTCATACACTAGGCTCAAGTTATGTAACCACGTTCAGCTATTGTGTTTTGTGCACTGTCAAGGCCAAAAAAAAAGAACAAAAATGTACAACAAAGAACTTTGTTAGGTGTCATAACCATTCGCCTCTATTAACTATTGTGACACCAAGCAAGCCTATATATGTTACCAAATATTTTGGATGTTGCACTTCGTGCTACTTACGGCTCTATTTAAATTACTGCATGTTAGGAAGATCAAATGATTCATTTTCATTACCTGCTTACTGAGCTGGATTTCTTTTACAAAGATAAGGAGAAAGTAGGAATTTATGACTGCTGGGATTTAACCTTTTAAGGGTTTAAAAACCTTGTTTTCAACAAGTTAATTGTCCTTAATTGACACGTAATGACAATTATTAGACTGCTAGCTGAGAATTTTATTACATGTAGCAAAACCCAGTTTTTCCTTCTGGAATCTGTTGTGTTTTCATGGCCTGCATGTAGATAGGAGTAATTAATAATTCTCAATGTCAGTATAATATGGTGACTTCGATTTGCCTTAACTCATAGTGCACGAAAACCTTAATTGTATTAAATGCATTTAGAAAATTTTTAAAATTGTCAGACCAAGCACATACAAAGTTGTTAGTTCCTGGGGCAAATTTTTCACAAAGACAGCTCTTGTTCCCATTGGGTTGTTTTAGAGTGTTTTAGGTTTTAAGTTACTCTAGTAAAATGTACAGACTCCATATGTTTTCTACAGTGGAGGATTAGTAGTTTCAGTTGTTAATGACTTGATTCAGGAGCACCTAGAAGAATATTTTTGTAATTTAGTGACAAGAGTCAATAAACCAGGATCTTTCAGTGTTTGGGTCTTTTCATAAATATACATTTCTTTACATGAAATACAAGTCTCCTTGCCAAGTTGTGTAAGAGACAAACCCAATTCTAAGACTCGGGCACAAAGTAGGGAGCGTAGATTGTTCAGGTTGCCTGGGACAGTCCTGGGTGACAGGTGCCCAGGTAATCAATGATTAAATTATGCAATCGTGTAAACTGTAATGCAAGGACCACTTGTACAAACAGCAGCGGAGTGGAGCCAGATCTTGGTTAGATCAGGATCAGCAGCGAAAAATAAAAAAATAAAACCAATTAAAAGGCTGACCCGACGGCTTAAAATGTTAAATTTAAATAGAGAATAATACATGGGTGCACGGAGATATGGAATTTATCTTTGAGTGTTCACATCGATATTGAATGAGTAGCGCAGCGAATGAGTGAGATATCAAATGTGATCATGAGAAGATAAATTCCATATCTCCAAGCGTCCATGTATTATTCTATTATATAAACATACTGATGACGGCGTTTTTGATGATTTTCTGAAGATTTCCGACCACCTTCCGAAGATTTTCCAAATTTCCCGAAGACCAGACGAACGTTCCAGAACGTTTTCCGAGAATTTCCGAAGATTGCCGAAGACTTTCGAGGAAGACTCAGATGTATCGATGATACACCAACGAATTTAAGTACAATTTAAGAGACAAACCTGATGTCAGTGAAATCATCGATATCTTCACATGTGAGAATATCGTATCGTAGTGAAAATATATGGATTTTCTCAGCGGCAGAAATCCTAATAAAACACTGGTGTTTAGATAATATAAAGGCCCAACATTCCGGTTAGACTAAGACTAACCTTCCTCAGGGGCTACAGTGAAGCTAACTGAAATATTGGGCATTACATTTAACATTTAAAGCCGTCCGGTCAGTCTAGTCTAGTCTCGATTTGGTCTATTAGTTGATGTCTTGTCAGATCAAGTCACCGATCTTGACACCTTGATGGATCTGTTTTCACGGATTTTGTGCACGAAAATGTTTGCGCCCAGTCCTCACGGGTTTAATCTGTCAGAACTAGAATCCAGTCACCATTCTCGCTTATCAACCCCTGTGGTTTAGCATATATATTTGAAAAATTTCCCTCCCCCTGCCTTACTCGCATTTAGACATATGTAGAGGATTTTATTTACACCAAATGACCCGACTGCAGGACTCGCAATTGACAATAAACTGCTTGCTCCAGATAAAGCTCCTGAGTGGCTTTCTGTGCCGAGATGACTTGAAAATTAGTTTTATTTGAGTAATATCAAAAGACAAATCAGTGGATGTCAAAGGTCGTACAATATTTGCAATGTGTCTGAGTTTGATAACGATCGTCATCAAAGTTAGCTTGTAGCTTTTTACACTGCGACAAGTTAAAAGAACCTGATGTCAATATCTTCTTTGTTCAACATGAAGTAAATGAATCCAGAACTGAGTGGATTATTTACCTTAACGAGAAACTTCAGCAGGATATACATGGACGTATTTTTGGTTGTTGCGCGCAAATGAATACCTTCGAATTTTTTCTTTAGGCTAAGAATTATTTAATTAAATAATTGGGAAGTCATCTGTGCCGTTGCCTAAACAATAATCAATTCTTTCGACTTGGTAGATTTTTTCCTTATTTAACCGTTTTGACATATTAATTAACTATTAATATGTGTGTATGTTTATTTATTTAGTACCTGTTCGGTAAATATGACTGTAATTAGTACAACCCGCCTAGATTAGCTATGCTATAAGCGGGTTGTATTTAAATTATTTTAGTTTCTATTATTTATTTATTGAAATTTAAATTAATGTATTTAAATTAATGTAATGTAATTAACCATTCTTTAGCATATATTTTTTTATCTCGCGTTTGTACATGTTAGACCAATGAAGCTGCATGTAGACTACAAGCTGAAAACTCTTCCTGCGTGCTATCAAATTCTTAACGGGAGAAGCAGCTTTTACACAAGAAATGTGTTAGCCCAGAAATTAAATAGAACTAAGTCAAATCTCATGGTATCCGACTGAGAAATTTGAAAGTCACAGTGAGTATCGGCTGGTTACCTTGGGCGTTCAAAATGAACCAGAAAAATTTGAGAACAATCGTAATTTTTAATTCATGAATCTAAATGAGCCGGCAGAAGAACTTTCCCTTGTTCGGAGTATTTTTAAGAGCGGTAGTCGAGTTTATCGTCGGGTTAACTTTTCAAAAGTTCTCAGAACGATTTCAGTCAAATTGAGTAATTATTTTCAGTTACTGAAAGGATTCAACGAGCTGTGTAACGAGTAAGTTTTAATTACTCAGAGCGTTTTGGAAAGTGTCTTAATCATTGTTTGACTCGGCTCCCGCTAACTCGAGCCTTCAAGGGAAATTTAAAAAAATGTTCGAGTTGTCGGAAATTTGAGTATTCAAATAGTTACTCGGTATAGTTTATTCACTTGAAAATGTTTGTTTGGTGTTTCCTTAACATACCCGTGGGCTAAAACCGGCATGACTCATTTGACCCGTTTGACTGGTTTGACCATGGCATTTGTTGTTTCTCGTTGATTCACACTAGCCAAGTCTTTGTTCTTAACAGTTGTTATATACGCGCGATACCACACGGACGGTCAGTTAATTGCACTACTAACTGTACAGCGCCGCAAATGATCCCCGACCGCAAATGATCCCCAGATCGGAAATGATCCCCGAATTGGACCGCAAATGATCCCGAACCGCTAATGATCCCTGATGTGGACCCCAAATGATCCCGTCGGAAAGTGAGGAATGGCACGGAGTTTGGTGTCCTTAAATTTTTTTAGATTTTTTATTTTAATTGTATATTTATTTAACTAAACTATTAATTAGATAAACATAAAGAAAAGATATTCTGACGACGTAAACTATAATTTAAATATAATTTTCATGACAAATTCATCTTATGAATTCTGAAAAATTACTGGAAAAAAAATCAAAGCTCGGGGAGAGGAATACTATTTCTCAACAATCGCGATCTACAACAATAAAAGCTTAATGCTACCAAAACTGAGACATAAAAACCTTGTGTAGGTTTTATGTGGATTACATTTCCATGTTAAATAATCATCAAATCCTCATCGTTATACTACGCCAAATTAAAAGGCGCGAGAAACACTGATACAACAGTAATAGCTTTCGCTGATATGTTCATGACCTTTTAGTTCTGCAAATGAGCTAGAAATTCTGCTTCCCAACACTACAAGCCAGGTTGACTTTTAGTTCGCATCTGCAACTTGCAGACAGAAATTCTGGACAGGAGCACTGATTGGTCAACTTACATAGTATGTAGAGCGATCTAACACCTTCATTTCCCGTGGGAAAAATACGAAAAACCGGAAAAAAGCATATTATTACAAACTAGAAGTAGAATGACAGCCGTAAGCTGTTTTCGTGTAAGATTCTCAGATTAAAGAAGTCTTGCTTCATGGGATACGGATAGGTTACACCACTACAATCATGAACTACAATCATGAACTATATAGACACGCACGACTAGGTTGAGTAATTGAAATGCAGGATAATGAGCTAGGACTGAACTGACAAATTATTAATTCGTTAGCAATTTTCAATTCGGTACAAATTGTTATGAAATGTTGCGGCTATATAGACAAAACCCGATTACAAGGCATTCCGTAGAACTTTTACGGTAATTATCCGAAGAACTCTTTATCATGGGAATGCAGTATATCCATGTAGAATATGGTTAGTTATGACTTGCTTCTGTTTATGTTAATAAATGAAACCACGATCCGTGGAACAAATTCCATGCCATTCCTCATTTTCCGGCGGGATCATTTTGCTGCCGACATCGGGGATCATTTGCGATTCGGGATCATTTGCGGTCCAATTTGGGAATCATTTCGGGTCTGGGGATCATTTGCGGTCGGGGATCATTTGCGGCGCTGTACATAACTCTTCCACCTTATAATGCATGGCTTATAATTTTACCTCAAAATCCCCCATTGTCTCACAGGGTATGTATCCTAACTGGCATCTTCTTTGACCACTTCTTGACTTATAGCTCGTTATATTAGTTAATAAATAGTTTTCGCTTCATGTAAAAACAAGTGGTATATTCATCAATGATATATAACTTATTTGATCAAGCGTGAGGTTAAGATGGTTTGATATTGGCCAAGTTCTCTTTTTATCATAAACATGCAACAGAAAAAAAAACGAGACCAAAATCCAGCCATCCTGACAGAGCAAGCTTAGCCAATAAAGGATTTATTACATTTTTTCTTGCGTGACACTTGCGTGACACAAGATAGCTCCTTGTTGCCCGCTCGAGTAGCCAATCGCAGCGCAGTTTTCAGTTCATTTTGCTCTCTCACGGAGTTTCCATTTTTGTGCGCGTACAGTCGAAAAGATCAACGCTGTTTATGACGAAATGATCCAAACGCGGTTTCCATGGTTTTGCTTGAAAGACTGAACAGATTACTTCGGCAGTCAGTTATCGAAACTCGGATTAAGAGAATTGTGATATTTTTCGCAGCCAGATCGTAGAGAGAGCAAGCCTGACAAGGACAACCAGCTACAACTCTAGAAGATCGACCGTCAAGTCGAGTAAAGAGCTTTTGGAAATGTTTCAGGTATTTTAAATTTTCATGTTGTTAAAAAAAGAGCTCTAAAGCGTAAATTGCATTTGCGCAAATGATAAGTTCTAAACTAAGCTTATTTATCAAATTCTAAACATCAGCCATAATAACTTTGTTTGACCGAATACGGAAAATGAGTTCTGCGAGGGTCTCTTAATTTAAATTTTTCGCCTCGGTAAAAGAAAGTTCTGGCGCAAAAAACGGCAAAAATACAGGAAACAATAGGCAATGCCTTTCCGGAAACTACTAAAAGCCACAAAATGCAATCGATTATCTCAACTACCAAGAGTATGATACGAGATATTAAGCTTTCATCGAAAGAAAAACCGAGTAAATGACGAAGAATCGTTGCAAAACAATTCACGGGAAGATAAAAAACCGGCACAGCATCGTTTCAGTTTAGTTCGCGAACAGAGGTCAGATTTTAAGTAAGCTTATAGACCTATGCTTAGCACTACAGTTACGTTTTGTACCTTACAACTGGTCGATTCTGAGCAAGTTACACAGTCCGTAGTCTTGAAGTTGGCAGCCATGTAGACAAGTAATGTCTTGCTTCTTTTGACTTGAACAAGGCACATAATTTTTACCACGAACAGAGCTAGTTCGGGTCACCTCGTAAATCTCTTCTCGTTTTTTCCTAGAGCCTAGACAAATTTGTATATGTAATCAAATAGTGACGAGTGAAATTAGGAAATTATTTCCTAATTTCTCGAGGAAACCACTTTAGCCACTTCCACTTCGGTGAATAGTTAATAAACTAATGGTATACTAATGGTAAACTAATTCAACTAAACAGTGGACAACGCACGGCAAATTTTCCCGCCTTCTAATACCATCGCTTCGTTTAGATATAAAGCGGCCTTCACATGGCAAACTTAAGTTGGCAAACTCGTATTGGAAATAGAAAGAGAAAACAAACAGCGGTTACAAACATAGTAAAGTTTCGCATGGTATATTATACTTGACGTTTCGTATGCTACAACATACATCCTCAGAAGTGGCGGTTACAAAATATGACTAAATTTAAAAAGACGAAAACGAAAGCGAGGTATTGGTAACTAGCTAGAAAACAATGGAAAAAGAAACTACATCCGGTGTGAATTAATACAGAAGAAGATTTTCACTACCGACGTTTTCATTAAGGGCGGGTTTCAAGTCCCGTATTAACAGTGTTTCTTTAATTTTACATTGTAAATCACATTGACCACTTGCTAAAATCTCAAAATGGTCCCATTTGATGTTGTGACCTGTAGAAATCGAATGCTCAGCAACAGCGGAGGCGTGACCAATTTGAGTGAGAGCTTTGAAGTGCTCAGTCTTTCTATCATGTAACCTTCTTTTAGTTTTGCCGATGTAAAAAGCATCACAATCCCAGCAACTTGCTTTGTACACAATCTTCGATTTCTGCGACCGGTTGAAACGATCTTTATAAGGAAAGAAAGACTTAATTCGAGTGAGTGTTCTGAAAAACAACCCTGAGGTTGACGAAACCATAAAACTTATAGACACAAGATTTTAATCGGCGTGTAATAGCATCGCTTTGGAGACCTAAATAAGGTAAAACAAGGATTACATCTTTCTTGGGAACTGTGAGAGTAGGTTGTGAAGGCCTGTCCTTATGTTTGTGAAGCACATCATTAACATTGTAGTTAATAACGCCTCTCGGATAACCATTAAGAAGCAAGGAATTCTTGAGATCGGATAAAGTGGACTGCAACAGAGTAGAGTTTGAACAGATGCGTAAGCAGCGATAGGTAAGTGTTCGGATGAGATTGACCTTATACTTCCTAGGAGTAAAGGAGTCCCACTTGGTGTAAAGACCAGTGAAAGTCTTTTTATGATGTATAGTAGTTGAAAATGTGTTGTGATCACGCTTGATACAACCATCCAAGAAAGGGATCTCACGGTTCTCTTCAAGTTCCATGGTGAATTTGATGTTGGGATGTCTGCTGTTGAGAAAATCTAGAAATCTGGAAGCGGTCTCTTTACTGTCAAATAAGGAGAAAGTATCATCGACGTATCTAAACCAAATGGACGGTCGCGACTGACTATTAGTCAGCCAGCTCTCTTCAAAATGACACATAAAAATGTTAGCCAAGACAGGGCCTAATGGAGACCCCATCGCGACACCATCGATCTGGTCATAATATTGCCCATCAAATATGAAGTGGCTTTTCTTCGTCGCATAAACATAACAATGAAACTATGTGCTCTTTTGACGTATGTTCCTTGTTTACCAATGTCCCACTAGACGAGACAATACAAATTTGTCTTAACAAATTATACTCTCTTCCTGATCCTCCTACACTGCCACGAACAGTCCTCAAAGATTTGCTTGGGTTCGCGACGAAGAAAAGCCACTTCATATTTGATGGGCAATATTATGACCAGATCGATGGTGTCGCGATGGGGTCTCCATTAGGCCCTGTCTTGGCTAACATTTTTATGTGTCATTTTGAAGAGAGCTGGCTGACTAATAGTCAGTCGCGACCGTCCATTTGGTTTAGATACGTCGATGATACTTTCTCCTTATTTGACAGTAAAGAGACCGCTTCCAGATTTCTAGATTTTCTCAACAGCAGACATCCCAACATCAAATTCACCATGGAACTTGAAGAGAACCGTGAGATCCCTTTCTTGGATGGTTGTATCAAGCGTGATCACAACACATTTTCAACTACTATACATCATAAAAAGACTTTCACTGGTCTTTACACCAAGTGGGACTCCTTTACTCCTAGGAAGTATAAGGTCAATCTCATCCGAACACTTACCTATCGCTGCTTACGCATCTGTTCAAACTCTACTCTGTTGCAGTCCACTTTATCCGATCTCAAGAATTCCTTGCTTCTTAATGGTTATCCGAGAGGCGTTATTAACTACAATGTTAATGATGTGCTTCACAAACATAAGGACAGGCCTTCACAACCTACTCTCACAGTTCCCAAGAAAGATGTAATCCTTGTTTTACCTTATTTAGGTCTCCAAAGCGATGCTATTACACGCCGATTAAAATCTTGTGTCTATAAGTTTTATGGTTTCGTCAACCTCAGGGTTGTTTTTCAGAACACTCGCAGAATTAAGTCTTTCTTTCCTTATAAAGATCGTTTCAACCGGTCGCAGAAATCGAAGATTGTGTACAAAGCAAGTTGCTGGGATTGTGATGCTTTTTACATCGGCAAAACTAAAAGAAGATTACATGATAGAAAGACTGAGCACTTCAAAGCTCTCACTCAAATTGGTCACGCCTCCGCTGTTGCTGAGCATTCGATTTCTACAGGTCACAACATCAAATGGGACCATTTTGAGATTTTAGCAAGTGGTCAATGTGATTTACAATGTAAAATTAAAGAAACACTGTTAATACGGGACTTGAAACCCGCCCTTAATGAAAACGTCGGTAGTGAAAATCTTCTTCTGTATTAATTCACACCGGATGTAGTTTCTTTTTCCATTGTTTTCTAGCTAGTTACCAATACCTCGCTTTCGTTTTCGTCTTTTTAAATTTAGTCATATTTTGTAACCGCCACTTCTGAGGATGTATGTTGTAGCATACGAAACGTCAAGTATAATATACCATGCGAAACTTTACTTCGTATTGGAAAACTTCAAAAAGTTGACAAACTCTTTTCTTCACACGTCAAACTCGTGTCAAATAACAACCACGGTAATTTGCAACATGGTCGCTTTTTTAGTGCAGTGGGACTCCGGTACAACAGTGAAACAGAGGAGAAGAGGAGGAGAAACCGAAAGCGGTGGAGAAATAGAAAGGTTTGGACGAAACACAGTTTGTCCGCGCGCTCCTCCGTTTTGTTTTGTTTGTTTTTAGTATCTTTGTAGGCTAAAGATGAAACGTCCCGAACAGCCGGACAATTGTGAACCGCTTCGATAAATTTAAAAAGCGTTGACTCGCTTCCCCCATTTTGTGAAGTGTCACGCAAATAAATCACGTGAATAGGGCTCGTTTAATCTCGAACCCAGATCTCTCACGGCCAGGCGGAAGGGACATTTCATTGTAAAACAGAGTGAGATCTCGGTTCGAGATTAGGGCTCGTTTTGATTGGTTGACAATTACCAACACATGTTGGCCAATCGTTCACACGTCAAATACGAGTTTACCAACACGAAAAAGTTAGTAGAAAAGTTAGCGAGAATAGAGGCAAGTTCTATTTGTCGCCAACAGTTTGTCAACTTGTGTGGCGTCTGTTTTTGTGCCGTTCACAAACACCAACTTGAGTTTGCCAACACGTGTTTGCCAACTTTAGTTTGACGTGTGAAGGCCGCTTAACTTAAATGTTCATACCATCCAGTGGTCTCCGCCCGACTGGGGATTTTAGTAAAACCATTATTCCATTCGCCCTTGTTGGATACGAGGTGCTTATAGCACACTAAGGGCGAGTGGAATCATTGTTTCATTAAATTCTTTAATCGACTGAATGATGTGGACATTACGCTTTGATCTAAACGAAGCAATGGTCAGAATTGAAAAAATTTGCCGTTGCGCGTTGTTCACTATGAAGTAGTCGGATAGCTGAAGCTTGAAACCAGGAAACTGAGGAAAGGGAACAAGACCCGAGGAAGACAGTTTCCTTCCGTAACATTCTTCACCCATACACCTCCAAATTGTCTACGCATCGTCTCTTGATCAAAAGACAAGGTGCAATTATTAAGGTAACAAACTTTGCTGTAGTGCTTAGCTTAAGATCTATTTTCACTGTTTTTGTTCATCTGGAGCGATCATGTTTCGGTTTTTGGGTGTTCTTGGCTGTGACGGAATATTTTACTGCTTTTCTTCTACTTTCCTTCGCTTTTACTATTAGCTTGGCTTGCATTTTTACAAGCCATTTTGGTTGAATGTTCGTATCAAACTTTTGGTATAGTTTAGTTAGTTGTGACATTTGGCGGCTTTTTGTAGTTTCCGCCGCAATGACATTGCCTGTTATTTCCTGTATGTTCGGCGTTTCTCAGACAGAACTTGGGCAATTCCATTTTAAAACATCTAAAATGCCAACATTTCAAAGATATTTTTCGTAGCCCAATCATGCACATTTGGAAAAGATGATACCCTAAGGTGTTTAGGAAATACTGATTTGCTGAATGTTTACTCTTTGGTAAAAGGAAAAAAAGGTGAAAAAAGAGGCGCAGCCGGGTTGACTATCGCTCGTAGAAAACGAGGGCGAGTAGTCTAATTGTTTTAGTATAAATTTACCGTAGTCTCATTGCATAAAAAGAAAAAAAATGTCAAGTAACGCGCAGAAAAGAACTCTTTTATTATGTTACATGAGGTTCAAGCGTGATGTGCGATGTGCACTGATGCGTAATTTTTTTTCTATCAGCAGATAGAAAACGGTAATATAGCCAATCAAATTCACGGTTTCACAATAGACTACCGTAAATTTATACTAATTATTGATAACACATAAAAGAATACGCGACGAAATCGGTCCCTTTGTATTAAAACTTCTCTTCGATTTTATGACGAAAAGTCTCAGGATATTTAAGCGTGCAATTCTCTCACTACAATATGATCTAAAGACGCCTTATGGTTATGGTTGAGTTTTCTACACTTCCTCACCAGATACGCTTTTTTTACGAATATAGCGCTGATTAAAGTCTGGAATAAACCTTTTCTATAGTTTTAGTGCGACTTTTGCGGTGGCTTGGCCACACAAAAGTAGGAGTCAGGAAAAGAAGTCTTAAATCCCAAAGCCTCATCAAAACTCTTTTGTTTAGGAAAAGGTAATCTTAAGGCGTTTACTTTAAAACAAAACTCTTCAAACAATGGCAAGTCGCATGTTTAATAATGTCGACAAAGTGGGATAAGAATGTGTGTTTTTACCATTCAGAATTTAGTTTTTTGGAGGGGCGCGTGATTACATTTCAATGAATTTTCTTTCGTATTTTGCTACTGTCGCTTCCCTAAACAATGAAAACAAGGAGAAAGTACGTAAACATGTTTTTGTAAATGTCAAATTCCTGGGTTGACATTTTCTGTTAAACAGAATCCATGTAACTAGATGTAATGTCTGTGACAACTCGGATTAAGTGAAACATTTTTAAAACTGAAAAAAGTTCGTATTGGGAGGGCAAAATACATCTACTTTAGAGATTATATTTGGGACTGCAAATTGATGAATTGTAGATCATTATTATTTAATAAGCAATGATATTGCGGCTAAGAAATGGGAACAACATGCACCGTCTATGGGAAGCCACGAAATCGAAGTTCCCATTAATTCACTGGAGAGACTCATTTAAATGAAAGCCGGAAAAGTCAAACTGGGCCTCGCTGCAAAAAGGAGACTTGACTACTTTAAATTTTAGTATCCTCCCAAATTTATTCACAATTTTCACTACAACAGGTGCCTTTTAATCATTTATTATGAGCAAATGATTCTAAACTTTTCACTTTGGGTACACAATTACACAGCCTGTAGCGAAACAGAGATCAAAGATGACAAAAACGCGCCAAAACCCGACCAAAGACAAAACTTGTCGTTGCGGTTTCGTAAACTGAGCAGAGATTTCAAAGCATGCGACCCGGTGTTCCTTTGCTTTTAGCTCTTTACAAGGAGCGGTTAGAAACTGGAGTCGAATTTCATTCACAATTTATACAGGTGTGTTTGTGCTGCCACAAAAACTAGACAGCACGCGTTAATTTTTTATACTCGCAGAGGCTCACAAAAAGCCATTACTCACAAATTTTTAATAATGTTTTGCCTGCTTGCCCTCGTAACCACCCGCTCAAACAGAAGAAGAAAGTGTCGCCGCTAAAAGTTGTTCGTGCACCTTGGTCCGAGAAATATGGACAAATATATGAAACAGAAGGTTCATTTTGTGGTGGTCATCTGGATTCATGTTTAACATAACGCATCACGATAGAAATTCGCAAAATTCGAGTCAGGACTACTGGCCGAAGTCGAAATGGGTTGATGTTTTTACGAGCGGTCATGATTACGTAAAGCAGGATTTTAACGGAAGAACTTGCACTATCAAACTGGTATTTCCAGGTCATGGAAGGTCGTCACAGGTTAGGAGGTTAGTGAAGAGTTGTTATTTTTCGTAGTCTCTAAACGGGGAGTTAACTAATAGAAAAAAGCCATGCTATCTCTATCACCTTGAAAAGTCGCTGGGTGATTCGGTGAAATCGAGCTAAGATGAACTCCGCCCTAAAAGGCTGATCGTTGCAAGTGAGGTAAACTCTCAGCTCTAGTGCAGTTGTTGTTGTACATCGTGAACACGGTGTCTTAGAGGCTAAGGAGCAGAAATACGAGGTTTGGTAATTGCATTTTACGGCTTAACAGCCACCGATATTTTCTGTGAATGGTTAATGAGTGCTGTACCCATCGCGAGTTGATGTTTAATATGAATTGATCGTTTTGCGTTGGTAGAATTTATTACACAAAAATAATGCAAAATCTCGTCTTTATACACTAAATGCCTAAGGATAGTTAGAAGAACGATAACATTAAGGAGAAAAGGACAAAGCAAGCCTTAGAAGCAATTTTCTCGAGGTAACTGTTTAAGATGCAAAAACGGTTTTGAAAGTTATCAAAAATTTAAAACATAATGGGAGGGTTGTTTCTTTTAGCAGTGCATGTGACATCCATTGGCAGTTATTAAGTTGGCTGTGTAAATAGGCCAATATTACAAATTCATTGCGCTTCCCACATTCTGAGATGCACTAAACACCTTCTCTTAATTAAGTAAAGAACATCTCAGAGAAATTTCAACTGAAAAGCGCCGAAACTCGCCAAATCACAAAAATTGTCGTAATTTTCTTTGATCTGTTTGTCAGTTAACATTTTACCATAATTTTAATGTGTAGAGCCTAGAAAGAAAAGGCCTACAGAACCGAGAAGGAAGAAAGAAAAATCCGTTGCTATTACTTTATTCCTGACCATTCTTTTTCGCTCGTTAAATAAATGCCTTGCCTTGTGGGCTTTTATCTCTCACTATAGCTTTGTGATGGTTGAAAATGGCCCTTCTAAGGCCGCCTCGAAAATGTTTTAGAGTTTGTATTCCACTGCTCCATGTCAGTTTTACTCGTTGGCCCCAAATATTTTTGTTCAAAATAAAGAAAAATGAATTCGATCAGTTTTAATTTGGTGTCGCTGAAATCTTTCGGTTCTTTAAACGTATAACATAATTGTGAAAAGAAAGACTGAATTTTCACGAACATTACTACAAGCAAAGCTGGAAAAAAAGTTAAATCTTGATATCAGTAAGGATGCGAAATCGACTTTTTGCATCCCGGCGAAGCTGTTTCGGAAGTTCTGATAAGTTGCATGAATTTTCCATAATAATGTTGACTTTTAATAGGACAACCTAAAGAAACCACTAATTTCTGTGTTTGAATTTTTTTTTAGCAATATAGTCGAAAACAAATTGAGGGTAATTCAACTCGGCGGGGCTCGTTAAACTTCACTAATGAAACCATATACCAATTTTGTAGGAAATTTTTAAAGTGATCATTAATTATTCATTTAAAAAGCATTTGAGAGGGTTGGAAAATCGCGCTTCCGCTGACATGCTGAAAAAATGCATTAAATTTATATATTTTTTATAATAAATTGCGTTGTGCTGTTATAAAATATTCTTGCTTTCAAAATACAATTACAGATATCTTTTTACTTTAAACCTGTTTTGCTTTGGGTTTTACATATTTCAGAATAAATTCTGACGTTTCACAAACACTAAAAATACAGTAGCTGTTAAAATCAGATTACAGTTATCAAATACCTCAATTTCCAAATCAAACGGAACTGATATTGATTGCTAATAAAGGGATACAGTTAGCTTTGGGACCGCGCTGACCTGGACACTAGTTTTCTCACGTTTAAAGTATATCTAGAATTCCGCTTCAATCTTCTCGGTGTTTTGTTTGATTTTCAATCGTTCACTGAAAAACCTGTTTTTCAGTGTGCTTTTGCTCATCTTGAAATGATTTTTAATCATATATTTTGGTAAAAAACAGTGTGTGTCTTATCTCTGTGATATGCAAATTAGCTATGAAATGGTATCGAATACGGCTGTGACAGTGTCCTCCTAAAACGTTTCTAAGTTACTTTTTCATGTATTTTAGTTCACTTTTTTGTGTCCTGTATCCCCGTAACCATGGCTATGTAGACTAGTGGGGCATGACTACGTCACAGATTCATAGTTCACCACCGAGCCTGATAGTTTGCGTGATATTTTCAGAAACTTTTTGTGTGTTTTCATTTTTGCTGCGTTAGGAATTTGTTAGTGAATAAGGGCTATTCCTGTGCACTCATGTGTGTTCTGCACGGTTTCCTAATTGTACAGTGACCTTAGCCATAGTGGAATCATAGTTTGACGATCAGGATCCTGTAAACGTCTTAAAAAGTAGTATTACAATGCAGAACAGTCAAATGATGTCTCGTAACCAGACCTCCCATGGCTAGGCAGAAACGAGATCCGGTCTTGTAAAATTACGGAAATTATTATACATTGTACTCACTATCAGCATTCTGATTGGCCAAGAGCCCCCTGCTTATTTTGAGAATTCACGTGATTTTGTGGACAAGCATGATCAGGGTATAATCTGCTATCCAATTATATGTGCAGATTATACCTCGCGCAGTGCGCATGCGTAATACACCTTTGGCTAAAGAGGGCGAGCACTTGAATGGTTTTGAAAGATGCGGCCGCTTGGTGCGTTTCTCCTTGTATTTTTAGAAGCACAAATAAAATCTACTTGGATTTCACACATATTTTCCATAAAACAATGTATAATAAAACAATAATTGAATTCGGTTTTTGTGATATCGGGAATAATCAAGGTCTCGGATTATTCCCGATATCACAAAAACCTCATCCAATTATTGTTTATAAAGTGGTTGTTGATTTTGTTTTAATTGTCTGTTTGGCAGAAAAGAAGGCACTTGCACTACGGCACGCTACAGCGCGGCGGCGGCGGTTTCTTATCAATCCGTTACCAATCACAACACATTTAGACATTTGTTATTCTCATCGACTTTGAATATCTCAGTCTGAAATAACGCTGATTACTTGGAAAGAGTATTGATGACTTTTTCAGAGACACGTATAATTACATGACTGTATTTATGAAAACCTTGTCCTGAAATATCCGTTCTCTTTTTCACCAAATGACCTTCATGCACTTTTATTTCTCCTTAAGGCCTCAAAATCACTCCAAGTGATCAAAAACAAACAAAAAAACAAACAAACAAGAGAAGGAGAAGAGCACGAAAAAGTAGAAAGAAGAAAGAACAAAAAACAAAAAAAAAGAATGGAATTCCTTTCAATTTTTATACCATCTACTCTGGGGAGGAAAAAAATAAGTTGGAGCCGGCAAGATTTTCTTTGACAATGTTTCATGGATTCAGACATACATATAATGACAAGTAATTTAATAAAATGGAAGGGAACGCCAGGCAAGATACGACATTTCATGCATTTAGAATAGAAGGTAGAAGGTCTTAAACATGGACTGACTTCTGTTCTGTTTTGCTGCATGAATCTAAATCAATGTCATTTTAAAATCCTAATTCTTTTTTTCACTCACAGTAAAGGGCGACACTCTTCTAGATAAGTGATCGACGAGGTTGTGTATATATAAATACGTAGGTATGTGCCGCCCCAAACGGTGTGGTTTTCGATTTTCTGATTTTTACCGTCCCAAATAAAGCTTGTTGTCTTTGACATTTGATCTTAACTTTAATGGCTTTGAGACTTAGACGCAGAAGGTAAGTAAATTTTGTCGGGATTGTTGAAAATTTTGATTGGAAAGCTTTTGGAAGAAAACTAGGCGACAGAGATGAACAGCGCAAATGGGTGATCAGCTGATTACTTTATTACTTGCTACACCGTGCTGACGAGACCCAACAAGGTCGAAACAGCTGTCCACGGTTGCAATTCTTGGCTTTCAGTTTGGACTCTATCACGTCGTTGCCCTGTTAGGCTTTCTACGTAGTATCAGCCTTGCATCATTGTTTTCTAGTCTTTCTATTTTTGGCTGAACAGATTTTTTACAGATCCTACATAGACCAGCAGCATTTTCGTTTTCGGTCCTTTGCGTTACTATGTTTAGACTATGGTTTTCTGATCGGATTTGGGTGACATGTGAGCCTTGGCCACTGTGTTGTGTTCTTGGGAAAAACACTCTACTTGCACAGCAGTAATGATGGGTACCATTTGACAAGGCCGAGGGTCGATGGAGATGAAGTAGGGGCCTGGGTCGATGAACTAGCATTCTGTTGAGGGCACAGAAGCGGGGATAAGCTTTTAAATGACGGTAACTTTGGCTCCACTGCAGACTATAGCCTCTTATCTGGAGAAAAGAAACAAAAGGAAATCCCTTTGACATGATGTCACGACTGTACACCATAAAAATCAGCACATATGAGGGGAGCAGTCCCGAGACTAGTCCCAGAAACTAATCCCTGCAACAAGTCAGGGGGACAATTCACATCGTTTGAACTAGCTATTTTTTCCACACACTCTTCTCGTAGGTTTTAAAATCTGGTCCCTGTCACTGGTCCCAAGAATTCAAACCGGTTTGAATTCGTGGGACAGGTGCCTGCGACTTGTCCCTCAAAACGATTCGAGTGAACTGTTCAGGGTACAAGTCCCTGCGACCACTCCCTTCGTGTAAACTCTTAAGAGGACTGGTTGCAGGGAGTAGTCGCAAAGGCAAGTCCCTTCCCTTCGTCCCATTTACACCAACTAAACTAGTTTAACTAAATCAGGGTACATATGAATGTTGTGCCGCGTAGCACTATGAACACAAATGATGTAACAGAGAATTAACTCTGAAGTGTAAATTTTAGTGCTAATTTAACCCATGAATAACCCACTGGGCGTTAGCCCTAGTAAAGGGAATCAGGGAACCACACGAGGTAAAGAAGAAATCTTTTGACCTCGGTGGGAATCGAACCCACGACCTCCGGAATAGATCTACCATTACTCTGCCGAGTGAGCAACGAGGTCGGACAGAGAAAGTCGGGGTCGATTCAGATGGTGAATCGCGGCGAAGAGAAAGTAAGGGTACATATGAATGTTGTGCCGCGTAGCACTATGAACACAAATGATGTAACAGAGAATTAACTCTGAAGTGTAAATTTTAGTGCTAATTTAACCCATGAATAGCCCACTGGGCGTTAGCCCTAGTAAAGGGAATCAGGGAACCACACGAGGTAAAGAAGAAATCTTTTGACTTCTGTGGGAATTAGCACTAAAATTTACACTTCAGAGTTAATTCTCTGTTACCTCGTGTGGTTCCCTGATTCCCTTTACTAGGGCTAACGCCCAGTGGGTTATTCATGGGTTAAATTAGCACTAAAATTTACACTTCAGAGTTAATTCTCTGTTACATCATAACTAAATCAGGGTTTAGGTTTTTTTCCAGTTTCCTGATTACGCTTTGCATTAATTTTGGGAGGACCAATTCCAAATCCTCTTGCTAACATACTTTAATCAAGAAGGATTTTACCGTGTCAAGTTATGGTATAAGCAACTATTTTTTTTAACCTTGTTTAGTTAACCTGCTTTTAAACCTGTTTAACATGTTGGTGTGAACGCGGTATAAGTTTCGTTAAAAGATAATTGGCGCGTCAGTGATAAGTTAGCACAACCTTACCCCGGGTTTTTACTTTCGTATTTGTTCACTATCTCGTCTGGTTATACCTGATGACGTAAGGGACGATAGCGAAATTGACCGAAACTTTGTTTGGGCAAGAGAAAAAAATGACGCGATAACGAAGTTCTTCCTACACGCCGGCAGTCGAAAGCGGGGCTCCCCTACATTGAGAAGAAACAGGTGACAGTACGTTATTGGCCAAAGTTTAGGGTCCAACCATATTTTTACGTTTTGGTTAATTATACAGCCATATTTGACGTTTCTTACGGAGAAGTTTCTGGGGGTCCTTGAGAAGGCCAGCGGCCTTACTGTTAGCCGTGTCATGGATGGATCATCAATATGTCCGTGTTAGAGCACTGGAAGGAGAAATTGTGTTGTGTTCTTGTGCTAGACACTTTACTCTCACTGTGCCTCACTACACCCAGCCGTATAAACGGGCAACGACGAGCAGTGATAGCAGCTTCACGAAATGCTGGGAGAGGAAGCTGGAAAGTTTTCACTTTCTTTATTTTCACCGACAACTTTTGGCAGTATGCAATAGTTTGGTCTCAGTTGGGCTCGATCTCTGCAGCTCTCCAAGGCGGTCCCGTTCCCAAAGGTTCCCCTTGAACTCGGCGGGAGGTTGGGGTAGGGGGGGGGGGTTGGGGGGGGGGGGGATAGGGAACAACTGCCGGTATTGAGTCTATGTCCTTAAGAACTGTACAGACCCACTTGTGAAATAGCATTATGTCTTTTCAGCAAGTTTAGAAGGTGTCACAATATGTTTCAACACCCCAAAAGTAATTTTCTTAAACCAACTTTAATTATTCCATGTGGGAAATTATGCCAAACAATAATGCTTTTACATAGTTAAGAATCGACTTTACATCAAGTAACTGCATTTCACCAATATATTTATTCTTTGCCTCGGTTTTATTTCCTATTTAAAATATAGATAGATAGGGCCCTGCGCGCGCTCTGATTGGTCAAAAACCTATGTTTTATCAGAGTATAAAACATAGAAAAAGCGGGTTTATTGCTTTGCGCGCGTAAAATCTATATTTTAAAGCAAATGAAGAAGCCTAGGCCGTGCATTACACTGTGATAAAACACTCTGGTCATTTGAAAACACTCGAGAAATGTAGAAATCACTCGCCTGCGGCTTGTGTTTTCTACATTTCCCTCGTGTTCTCAAATGACCATCGTGTTTTATCACAGTGTAATACACGGCTTCGGCTTCTTTATTTGTTAAATAAAGAGAAACAGAAAGGTGATTGCTATAGTATGTCGTTTTTTTTAAAAAATTGTGCAAAATAAATCTTGCAAGACTTTGTTCAGTTAAGATTAAATTAATTAAGTTCAACTGTTCTTTAGAAGACTTTTTCGCAAAGTTTACCTACCGTAAAAATAGATAATAAGATTTGGATCCAGGCCACATGGAGTAACGGCGCGCATAATCCATGAATATTTAATAATAATATAATAATAATAATTTTCCAATTTATATAGCGCGTATTTACATGTGCTGATCAATAGCGCTTTACAATCATATGTTTAAAAGAAAACGAAAATACATTACCGTGAGAATAAAATAAACTAAGTTACAAACTATAAAAATACTTCTTAAAAAGATAGGTTTTAAGTCGAGATTTAAAACTGTTGATGTTGACGAAGCTCCACAGGTAGCTCATTCCAGAGTTTCGGAGCTGCTGCTGAGAGAGGTGATCGTCTTTATAGAAAATGCCAAATTATACACTAGTTTAGAAATAGAGAACATGTACCGTATTTCTATCGTGTTATAGAAACACGAGTGGGAACACGAGCCGCAGGCAAGTGTTTCCATAGCTTTTTCGAGTTCTCAAAAACTTTCATGAGTGTTTTTATTAAAAAATTAGATTACGAGCTCGAGATTTCTATCGCGTGATATGAGGAGGGCGCAGCCCGAGTCAACTATCATGCATAGAAATCGAGATCGAATAATCTAATTGTTAGTTTAGTGTAAATCTACTAGTCGTTCAAAACTTTCATCTAAATCCTTTTCACAGATACTTCAAAAACACAAAAAAGCGGCCCCCAGCGCACGCTGCTACGTTACTCACTATCTATCACAGAACAGAACGTGAGTTGCGCAGCCAATCAGAGGACGGCATTCACGATAGAACGCTAGTAGATTTATACTAAATTCGATAGAAACACGGAGAAAATGTTTTCTATTTTTTTAGAAGACACCGCGAAGAGAAAAAGGAAAACAAACTTGTTAACTTTGATAATCAAAATGTAAATTCTCTTTGTTCGAGCCATCATTACGTCAACAGCTCGTGCTAGTTCTGTGTCTACATCGAGCTATAGAAATATGATTTTTAACCAATCAGCTCGCGTCTTTTTTAGGACTGTTCTCTAAATGATGAAAAGGCACATGTAGTCTGGGACAAATTTTTCACTGTTCACCATGACAATATGATTCAAATTTTGTCATCTAGTGCTATCTAGTGCTAAAAAGAAATGTCTAGAAACCGACAATAGAAATCTGCCTGTCTACATTAGCACGTGCTTCTTCTGCTAATGTAGATTTCTCCTTTTTTCAGCCTCAGATGGTATTCACCTCCTTTTCCACAGCCATAATATTCCAGCAATGCTATGGAGCAAGGAGATCACAAAATTGTTAAGTTGTGCAATCCTGGCTAAACGTTTTAAGAAAGTTTATCAAGTTTGCAACAAATGACCTCAATTGGTCGTTACCTCCCTCTCCAACATCTATGAGATTGCTCTGAGGCAAGGGCGTTCAGAAAATCGTTAAGCTGTGCAAATATCAAATGTTTGGGACACTGCTCCCTTTTACAAAAGAAAGGCTTTACTTGGTCGTAACCCCCATTCTCCACAACCATAATATTCCTGCCATGCTTTGGTCAAGGGCTGTGAAGAAAATTGAGTAACGATTTCATACTTTGACGAAATGTCTCGTTGGGTGGCATTTTGTTGACAGTGTCAACCACACGATTGTTTAGGATCATGCTGATTTTCATTAATTCGCTGTGAACTTATTCTGATATTAGTTCATGAAGGTAGACCCGGCGTTGGCAATACAGTTCTAAGTCGTTCCCAAGAGCATGATACAATCGAGCTTTTGAACAGGGCCTTTTATATAAACATTTTATACAAGGAAAACAGTTTGGATAACTTTAAATCCAGGGTTAGCGTTAACTGGCTTCGGAACAACGCAGCCTAGTATAGTGAAACTTTTAAGTCGAGTCTTCCCTGTATGGTCACTTAAGGCTAATATGTAATCTGTACCCGTGCGGTATTGAAAACAGGAATAGAAGACTGAATAGTTACCTCCCCTCTCATCTTTCGTTGTCAGTGAGTTTATACTTTAAACGTGATTATAATATTTTAAAAATAATCCTCTCCCCCTAAATTTTTATAAATACGTGTTTCAACTCATGACTGGCAAGTGTCATGGTTGTCAATGTGGTACCTGTTAAAAAAAATTGTTTTATCAACGTATGTCTGGTATCATCTACAGTTTTCACCAGTTTCTGTGCATATAGCGACATATTCTTGACTATTTAGTACTTTCTCAAATTAGGTTTTCGTTGATAGTCATTACAAGTTTCTGTTCATATAGCGACATATTCTTGGCTATATTTATAGTACTTTCTCAAATTAGGTTTTCGTTTCTTTGCCATGATATAGCGACACATTCTTGGCTATTTAAGTGCTTTCTCAAATTAGGTTTTTGTTAAAAGTAATTACAAGTTTCTATGCATATAGTGACATATTCTTGGCTATATTTAGTACTTTCTCAAATAAGATTTTTGTTAACCGTCATTACTGACAAGTTTTCGTGCATAAATGAACATTTTTCTAGCTATTTTTTCTTCGTAAAGTTAGTTTTGCGCTTGCTGTCATTACCAGTGTCTATGCATATAGGGACATTTTTGTACTTTTCGCGGTTAGTTCTTTAGGAGAAAAATCCAGATATCCTAGTGAACCACATCAGATTTATTACACTACCTTGAATCACATTCCTGGTAAAACAAAAAATAACTTTATTTAAATGTCAAAAGCGTTTAGTATTGTTACGAATTATTCTAACTCTCTCATTATTTATCCACTATTCATATTGCATAACGCCAATAATTTTCACTCTCCTAAAAACTGGATTACAGAAGTCAAAATTGAAATTTAATGAAAGAAAGACAGAGTAACCTGATAGATAAACACCAATAACTTTATTTTGGCTACGAAACGAATCTCGCTTTTTTCTTTCCACTCAATACCATATTTAGGAACTGGCTTGTTGGCGAAGGAAGTGTAACAATATTCCTCGTTCTGAAATAATGACGCCACAAACATTCGTATAAGTGCGGAGGACGATGCTCGATTGCCAACATGTCGTGAACTGACAAACGGTGACGAGTAGTCGCGATCCGTCAGGAACCATCACCAGTTTGACGAGCCGTTACTGATTGTATTGTGTATTGGACAACCCCATTTCTGGAGAGTAGATATACTTCAGATAATTTTATGTTAACGCTATAAATGGAAAATTAAACTAGTCAAGGAGTACCTCAAACTTAGAGTCAGGATAAACTATGCGGTTATAAAGAAATATGGGTACCATTTGAGGCTGTATTGTAACAGTCTGATTTTGATGTAATTATGTCCTTTCAGACCAATAATCAGTTTTCATGAGAATGAAACAAGCAAAACAAAACCAAGATGAGCATGCAGCTACCTATGATTCAGAATAAACAACAGCTTTTAAACACTGAAGAGAAGTGTATAAAATTACCCTCAGTCATAACGGGTTGATTTTGCAAGTGACATGCTAAGAGATTGCTTGTATGGACCGTGTAAAACGCCGAGTCAGCAGTAAGGTTCCAACAAATGGAAATTCTGGACAATGCCATTGATTTTCACTTATCTCTGAACGATTGTTGGCAGAGAAAAAAACCGTTTGAATGATCGGTCCAATACCCTGCAAGGACGAAAATGTACCTGTTGATTGCAGCCTCTCGAATAAAGAATATCTTCAAATAAGAAAATATATGAAAAGTAAAATGTCGAGATCTTCATTTTTAGACCCTTCCAAGTATATACTCAGGCTGTGCAAGTTAATCTCATTCTTTGTTCTAGTTTGCTTGATGACTTTGATAAAGTTTTAAGATATGCTTTAGCATGTTTGTACGTCCCATAGATAGCTTAAAAATATTTAGATAAGATAATTCGCTACATAACAATTACTTAAAATCTCACTAGAACAGAGAGTTCTTGGCTTTAAATGAATATGAATCTCATAATAAAGAGTTAGGTTTTAAAACGTCAACTCCAATTGAAAAAGGAATTTAAAATCGTTTTTGCAGCTGGAGTGACTTTTTATGGCCTCAGATAACCGATAAGTAATAATGATGATGAAATTTACCATCTTCAGTTGTAATAAATTAACAGTAATGACTAGAGAGAAGTAGTACTCAATCTTGTTTTATCCACAATGCATTCTATCCTGATATTACGAACAGAGCGTAATTTTAAATAACTGCTTGTCTTGTCACACAATTTATTTGAATATTGTATTATCTCATAGATTCATTCTGGAAATAACTGAGAATATTTTACATGGCACGAACAGTTATATGTAATAATCAAAATTCAGCTTTACACAATTATTTACCCACGTAACAGTTTTCGCTTTAAGTTTCATATTTTACAAGAGAACTCAGTTTCAAAATACATTTATAACATGTTATTGGTGGCGTTATTGGATGTGCATTCCAACAACATAATTTCAAGTTTGGTTTGTTAAATCAATACATTTTTGACAAGAGATAGCGTAAATGTATTCATTGAAGACTGTCTGCATTGCTGCTAACGAATAAAAAACATGAAGCTGGTAATGACGAGAAATACTAAAGCACGTTAGCTAAGAAAGAATTAATAGAAAGAAAATGAAGCATTTGGGTCCGTGCACTTCAAGCTATGAATTTACTGATAAAAACCTGAAAAAAATGTAGAACGTAGTTTTCAATGATAGAAGAAAATGTTATTTTCGCGGTTTTATGAAACGTAAATTCGTCGCAAACCGGATTATTCTAAATTCATGCATTCTGATATGGTATATCGAATTGTTGATTTGAATTCCTCAATTCAATATTTCACTCATTTCCGTAACCTTTAGCAAAGAAAGGACATCTGCTAGCTGCATATATCGGCTTTTGTCACTATAACGCCATTTAAATTTTATTGAACAAATTTTGAGAGAACATGGCTAATCTCACGTATATCCACCGCGACCTGTTCTACGGCATGTGCCATAATTAGAAATATATATAAACGTTTGAGATTTACTATTGTTAAAATTCGAGTCCGACGAGTACGCCACGAAGACCTGTGAGAATAGTTCCATATATTATTTGTCAGTTCTGTGTTGTATGTTTGAAGCTACTCTTGAGCTGAATAGCCTTGAAATAAAGATTTAATGCTGCCTATAGATAAACTGAATAACTTGGGGCAAGCGAGGTTCTGTGATTCTGAAATAAGCTATTTCCTACGTCTCGCAAATTTCAAACTAAAGCACGTGAAATTGTTTAGTAGCACAGGTGGTTGTATGCTTTGGTATCTGGTGGCCGACCAGTCTGTACAACAGGTATTACTCAAACGTCAAATCTTTTACTGCCCATTGAATTCATGAGCGGTATATCTTCGAAGTATAGTTTTAAATGGAATGGAAAAAATAATACAAAATGGTCTACATATTAGCGGAGTACTGCTTAGAAAGTTCATAAACCAAATTAGTCTCAAGTTAAAAGTTTACAGAGAATGTAAAAACCCGTTCCCTTGAGTTTGTTCGGTTTATTTTTAAAGCTTGTTCTATTTTAGTCATCATTTATTCTCTTAGATTTTCTGCAGACATTAGTATAAGGTGTTATGGTTCAAATTTTTCTAATCAAATACAAAGACTTTTGCAAGACAGGTGGTGGGTTAAGCTTACTATTTCTTGTTGAAAGTATCAGATGGTATGATTTCCTCAAACTTAACGTTAATTTCGGCCGTTCTTTGCTTTTTCGCAGTATGAATCAGTACTATGATAAGTTGCTTGAAAAATTCTCTAAACCAACGATTCATTCAACTGATATTACGCGGAAAGCAAGACCTCTATTGAACCTACGATTTATGTGACAAATTTCGATATTCCACGTTTCGTGAATGAAATTTTCGTTATTTTTAGTTGTCCTTGTACAAATGAACATAGCTGGTAGAGATATAATATATTTTCCGAAAAGCGTCATATTGACAAAATCTATGGCGCAGTCTATCCACATTTGTGCAGAACACGTCCCGATAAATAAGCTTGTCAAACGCAACAAAAGTTCAAAAACCGAAAACCAGAAATTATACACTTCATTATCATGGAATTTTCTTACAATTTGTTTTACAGTCAGTTCATTATCAGCCATTCTGTGTAAAATTTGCTTTAAGCTTAGAAATTGACGTGAGGAGAATAGATAATTACAATCCGTTTTCATTTTACACTCTGAGATCAGCTGGACACGAATATTATTTTGGCACAAGCTTTGCTTGTTAAGATATTTGTCAAATTCATGTCTGGGACTTAAAAAGTAACTCCATCTAAAATCACCCAATCTTACCTGATGAAGAATTTCGCTAAGCCTTGATCTGTGGAAAATGGCTTGCCAGAGTATTCGCACTTCAGTCGACGAACTCACTGTTATCGACGTTTAATTTACGTAGTACAGACAACTTCACATGCATTTCCTCACAACGAAACTCACGTTTATGTGGTGCTAATTATCAAGCGTTGAGGCGACGGCTTAACTGAAGTTGAAAAAATAAAAGGTGAAACTTCTCATCCAAAGCCTTCGACACCATGTGCAACTTAAATGACGACTGAAATATCTTGTTTTATTCTGTCGTTCGACGGCTTACCAATTGCCATCAATAAATAAAACCCTTGAACGCTTTAAAATTTCATAATTCTGATCTTAAGTTGTTTAAAGTTTACATGCTTTTAAGCATTCAACAGTCAATGAACTTGTAAAGAAAGCAAGAACCTTCAATTATTACAAAGTGGAGTGAAACCTTGCTGCAGTGAAGTATGGCGCACTTCGCCATTTAAGTCGTTCATTTGATGAAAAGATGTTTAAGTTAAAAACATTCAAATGCGTGTACTGTAAGTGAAGTCCTTGTTTCACTGCGAAAAAATTTTAATTAAAATCTTTCTGTGTTATAGATTCAGCTCTTCGTAATATATTTGACAAGGTTATCTTTGACAACATGATTGTGCACGGTCATTTAACTTTTATTATATGCCGTCCTCTACAGGTCGACAACTGAACTTTTCAGATTGCGAGAAAACGCCATTATTAAAATCGCGCTACATAGTTCATGCGACATATACACAACTGTAAGGGAATATTCTTGTAGCAATATCTCTTAAGTTTGAGTAATAGCTCAAGAAAAATGGAAATCTCGATGCAATTCCTCGACACATCTTACCTCAGTTTGGAGAACTCCATTTACTGTGGACTTGTATTTATTCGACAATTATTCTACCGCCTCAAAGTCGTATTCCTACATAATTAAAATTTTGTAGCTTCCAAATGTTAGCATGAAATATTTAAGTTCGTGGCTAATTTTATCTATTCGTAGCGTTGCTACATCTTCCTTATCTTCGTGTTTTCAGTTGCTTTTCATGTGAGCTGAGTTATGGTAATTAATCGTCTTTGGGTTTGATGGCGACGGCACAAAAACGAAAATACAAAATTTCTCACTTTCATTTTTACATTAATGAAATTGAAAATACTTGCACTCTTTCATCGACACTTCAACTTGGAGTTTAGTAGTATCATTTCTGAGGATAAGAGTGAAGTTTGAATTTCTTCTTATTGCAAGGCCAAGGATAAATTCCAAATGGTCGCCAGGAAGGACATAGGTCAGTGTTCAAGTCGTCAAGAAAATTGACCTGAGACTGTAACCTGCCTTGGACATTTCTGCAAGTGTGTAAAGCATGGAACTAATACATACAATTTTAGTAAATATTGAAATTTGTTTCTCTGTAACATGAAGTACCCTTAAGGGTAAGACTGAGAGGTAGATGCGTTTTACTCCATACGAAAACTATTACTTTACCTTGTTTATATTCCCTCATTGCCTCCTACCTGGCATAATCATGAATTCCGTTTGTTTTGGAAAAATCAATTGAAAAGAATCTTCTATTACAATTCTTGGCAATAGGAGGCATGGATAGATTCTCTTTTTATTATAACAAAAATATAAGATTCATTTTGTGACACATCCTGGCTGAAATAAACTCCGTTTGTTGTATATTCGATTCTATGGAAATATGAAAAGCGATGACACTTCAGTGTCAACAACATCTACCCGTATAAGCTTTTGAAATACCCTCTAACATCTTTTGCCGGGCTTGAACATGTTTGTCAACTAGTCCATTGAACGAATCAACACTTAAAATTTCGATATTTGCGAGGAATTCTATCTTTGTATCTCTCCCCTAGCGAGTCGTTGTAATTCTCGAGTTGACAGGTGTTGTATGTTTCGCTTATGTGGTTCTTGCTCTCACAAAGCTGACTGTTGCGTTTCTCAAAACAAGGATATTTTAGGTCCGGGTGGAGACATCACTCGGTCGCCGCTGAAGCAAGTTTTCATCGTTTTCACAAAGGTTTAGGCAACTTTTGAGAAGCACTAAAAATTCTTTCTATCAATTTTGGCCTTCCTTATCACGCTTATTTACGGTTCTTATATTTGGGAGTATAGATTATCTCCCAGAGCTTTTAAAGTTTAGTTCTATTTCATGTATCAGGCCCGACATAAGGCAGTGTAGGCACGTAGAATTGAACTCGGGTAAGCAGAATGGAAGGTCCAATGAACAAATGAGACTATGGCAAGAAAGTGATGTTTCTTACTTTTCAAATTAAAAAAATTTCCTTAATTTAAATAGCTTGTGTTATGAGAAGTCACTAATGCCCCTGGCTAAAATATATAATATCTCAAGTTCACCTCACGATACCAGTTTCATTTCGTTTGACAAGATCTTCTGTCCATTTTTTTGGGAAATTTAAATGCCATTTTTCATGAGTTTTCATTTCAACTAAAATAGATGGCCGTCTTAGATAACTGTAATCACCAATACTTATTTTATTTTTTTTACGTAGAGGTAGCTCATTGAAGTGATAGTCAACATAAAAACACGAGGCATTGTTGCAAAGCACATAACTCGAACTATTGTTTTTATTACTTCAAGCAAGCTTTAATTTAACCGGTCTCTGTAGAAAGCTCTTACAACTGTCCAAAAATTGCTTTTTCCTCGACATTTCAAACACTAATTTATCATAATCCTTTTTCATATATCTCGTTACCTTCAAATTTACAGATGTATGAAGGAACATACCTGCGCAGTTCACAAGTTATCGTTTGTTCAAGGACTGGATTTCCGTTTAAAGACATAAACACGCACAGGAATAGCCAGTCTTGTTTATTCAGTTTACGGAAAAATTTTTTATTGGAAGAGTTCTAATTAAGTGTTTCCAGCGAAGAGTATTATTTGGAGACGTCGGTCGTATGTAATACAACAACAGCTGCTTAGAAGCTCCTCTTTGTCTTTGAAGATGATCTCGTGTTGCGCTTTGTTAGCGTCCAAATTGTTTCGTTTTCTCAGGAAAAGCGCTTCCGTGAAAACTATCCTGGTTTTAAAACCTTCGGTAAAATAATTTCATTCCCCGAGGGCTTGGTTTTGTTTCATACTGGATTCTGTAGGCATGGTTTCGTATTAATTAGTTTTTGAGGGATAAAACTTTTTGCCAGTATCATTTATAAACTAGCACGTGCGACCGCTTGAAACCACGAGAAAAAAACAACGCGCTAACAGCCAACAATGTGGTAAATTTGACGACTTAAAAACGCGACACAAACGACTCGTGAGAGAAGATAACCATTCACGATCCAAAAGGAGTCTCTTCTCAACTTCGGTGTCAGAGAAAGCGCGGGCTTTTGTGTAAATGTCGTCGAGTTTGTTTTAAACGAATCAGCTTTGTTTTGGTCGTACGCCGAATAGCGACACATTTCCATTTCCATTTCCATCAAGGAATGGCACCAGAATCGATTCGAACCTCGATTACATAAACTGTGGTTAAAACTTCTAAATACAACTTACTTCGTGAAATTATCATTTAAGTACGTATGGGAAATCTCAAAATGAAAATCCTAGCGGGAGATTGCAAGTTTTCATCCGCGCACCTGCTGAAAATGAAATAATTACTTTCAAACCAAGCCATTTCCCTTCAAAGTTGAGGGAGGGAATCTTGCCCACTACATTTGCGCGTTTTCTCGATTTCAACGACGCTTCCAAAAAATGTAAGCAGAAACGTTTCTCTAGAAACAGGAGTAAAGAGTTAAAATTTTTTCCTTGCAGCCACGCTATGCTCAGTTGGTTGACACTACGTGATGGCCTAGCAGTGGTTTCTTGCACGCCTTTCACAAGATGTCGTCTTAAATTCCCAAAATTACTTCCCTTTTAATTTGCTTTTTCATTTTGTGGGTTTATGATATTATCTCGTTGACAAAATAACTGAAACAATGTCGTTCGGAAAGAACACAACACGGTTTTTTCGGGCTAACTCGTTTTTCTCTGTGATAGTTTGCCATCAAAGTCACCATTAGTTCACCAAACAACCTGTAAGACGGACAAAAAGCGACTGTTAATCAAGAAACCTTCACCACCATGTACCACGCAAGGGAATTAGAGATACGGGTGGTCTTACACCAGCGCGCTACAAAAAGCAAAACAAATAAGAACGATTTCTCGTCTGTTTTCCTCGAACTCTTCAGTTTATTAAAACTTCTCGTCTATTTAAGCACAATTCATTACAAATCTGGAAATTGAGAACACTGGTTTTCATTTTTAAGCGGTCTTTCAGATAACGTAACCATCGACAACATTTCCGCAGCACCAGTGAGTTAAAAAACGAAATAGAGATTCAGAAAACGACTTAAAATTGTGGTGCTAGCGGTAAAATTTGTACAGCGTTAATAAATATACATCGTAAAGATTAATTCATAAAAGTTTCCTCAACGTATAAAATTTCAAAATATATATTTAAATACATATACTTTCCGGGCCTATGCCATTATTTCGATCTAGCAGTAAGTTCTTTACTGAAGTGTCTGTAAGCAATTAAAAGGATGAATTTCATTGGACTGCACTGGCGAACAAAGCCAAACCCGGGCGCGTAATTGATGTCTGAGGTGGTTCTATTTGAAGAAAAACCGTTTGAAAAGCGATGGACGTTTTCATATTTGTTTTCACCTAATTTAAGGATTTTCCGTCGTTCCACTGACTCTGTGCTAAACTAATCACGTCTTAACGGCTTTTCCTCACAAAGAACCTCCAAATTTACATAAATTGCAAGTAATACATTCAACTTTTCATAAATGGGGAAATTGATTTTGCCAAAAAGAAACAGGTGTAAGCGAAATAATTTCGGGCCTTATTATCGTCAAACCTCGGGCCTAAAATCGAAACTCTTGTCGTTACTTCGACAAAATTGTGGCCATATGAACTATGAATAATTTTACTACTGGCGGAAGTGATTCGTGCTCAGGAATTTCTTGCTTTAGTTGTTAAGCTAATAGGGTATACACTGAATATTATTTACCTGCGGGCTCTTAAGTTGTTCGCGACATGTTTCGTCGAGATAACGAAACGTCTTCCAATGCAGTGCACAGAGGCATCGCTTTTCAACGGAATTCGTTTTCTTCTCAGGGTCGACTGGGAGCGTTCGTTCTTAGAAAGACGCGAACTACTATTTTATTTTTAAAACTTCTGTAGCTTAATAGTAGCAGCAATAAAAATCAGGACTTGCTTCATTCATTGACTCAAAAATTTTCGGTTATAGTATAAATAAAATTCACCATTTGTAATTTACTCCAAATTGCTGTGGATCACTCGGTGTCGGCATCTGCGCTTACGTCGATCGATCCATGGAGCGATTTTCGCCGGGATTTCCGGCAGGAAATTCAATTCAGTTTACTCCAGTTTTTTTTTTCCGAGCTTTCAATGAACGGAAAATTTCATTCTTTTCTTCTTTTGTCGCTGGTTACAGAACCATACCCGCACGACATTTTTTGAAAGGTCTAGTTTTTCAGCGATCGAAGCAATCTTGTCGCTTGAAGGTCTTGGGTTCATCGCGAAGTAAGCCTCTAGCGAACGCTTCTCGGCCGCACCAATCGATGTTCGCTTCCTCTTTTTATCCGAATTAGGAAGGAATTGGCTTGTTGTATTCTTACATTTGTAAGCTTTCTCGGCTTCTTCTAGCCATGCTGTCAACACTGGTTTTAGCGCCATCATATTATTATGGCTCAGTGTAAGCGACTCAAATCTACAAATTGTGGACTGGCTCAAAGATCCTACGCCGGGGATTTTCAAATGTGCTAGTGCGGCTCCCACGTCCGCCTGCGTAACTCCGAGCTTGATTCGTCTCTGTTTGAAGCGTTCTGCAAACCACTCTAGCTCTCGCGGGTTCATTACATCGTCGCTACTGGCCGCCACACTAATAGCGGAATGGATAGCTGAGTGTAAAGAGTGCACAGGCGTGGCGGTGACTGGCGATGGCGTTTCAAACGGTTTATCAAACGCAGACTCGCTTACTGTTGGCTGGAGTGAGGCTGAGATTTGATCCAGAATGTCGTGAGCATCATACGTGCTCGTGTCGTGTCCGTGAGTCGAGTGGTAGCTGTGCAAACTTGTGAAGCCGGACGCTTTGTTTGGCTTCGTCGAGAGATATTTGGGCATCGGCTCGAGCTGCGAGGCGGAGAGTAGGTGCGAATCATCAAATCCATCAAATACACTTGGAGGAATCTACAATACAGGAAGGGAAAAGACGATGTTTAAGCACCAGAGTGTAATGTTGACTAACGGAAATGAATTCGATCAAGTTGTATTTATTTTATTTATCACATACCAGGTTGTTAGATCTTGACGGGAAAGACAGCTATAACAAGAAAGAACAAAAATATTAATTTGAAATTGTTCAAGTCCAAGAAATAGTTTTAGATGATGAAAATTGGGAGCGAGCGAGCGGACGAGCGAACGTCTTTGCGCGAGACCGAGCGGCCGACGCGCGAACGCAAACATTACAAGAAGCATCAAATAAAAATTTCAGAATAAATACCGAGTGAGTAGATCCACGAATCGAGGGTATCCAGCTTGGCTCATTCATCTGACCTCCGGAAAGCGAAGAATTAGAGTAAGAAATACCATTAGAATGAGAAATAGGTACTCGAGATGACAGAGGAGGACTTAAAGTCTTATTCAATAAACTGTCGCGATTCATCCCGGAGACGTTCACTGCGAACTGAAGCCTACTAGCATGGCGTGAAAATGTTCTTAAATGCAGCGAGAGTGCCCGTAAAGAAAGAGACAATCATTATCATTGTGTTAACAACATTTGCACTTCACATGCACCTGTTTCCAAACCCAAGCGCACGCGCAGTTTAAAAATTAATACTGCGCGTGCGTACAACGGCAGCTGAACCTGTCCGAGTTGACACGGTCGTGAGTTCCAGCTCTCGGCTGACCCGGTTCGCTGGGAAAAAATAACTCATTCATGAAACATCTGCGGGGGGAAATTGATAACAAAAATTTCGGCAATCACCAGTTACGGGTATCTTTTCAAGGCCCGACAAGATTAGCACCGGTCTAAACTACTAGTGGAATTTTGGGGAATTATAACTGCATAGTTTTATCAAACGTTCGCGGCGTTGTTTCGTCTCCATAACTTTGGAGCGAGATTTTTCAAGGCGGTATCCATGCGTGAAGTTGTGTGTTGAAGTGTAACATTTTTGTTACCAACAAATCGGCTTGAGACAATTAATCCCTTTATTAAAATTCATTAACGCACTTACAGTCTCCCCTCAATAAAGAAGAGAGCCAATGAACGCGGTGTCTTGCCAATTTCCAATTCAAGTGTAATCGGGTTATTGTTTGGCACACGCCACACACGTGTAAGGGGTATTCCATCGCTATAGCGCCATTGGGCGCCAAACTAAACCTTTCTGGACGCGTAAAATTAGTTTGATGAATGAACTAAGCCCTATATTAATGAGTTCTGCTGGAAAGAAGATAATTACGAAGGTTATCACTTTTCATTGGTTAAGAATTCATATTGGCTAAACAAACTTCGCTTAGCTAATGATGGTAAACTACATGAAAGTGAAACTAACAGAGCGCAGAATTGGACGTATTGTTGTCAATGTTTTAGATTCGTTCGTTCGTGAATGCGCAATCATTACCTTTTGCGTTGTGTGCGTGAAATCGCTCATTACCATCAAGTGAAAAAAGTGTTCGTTTTTATCTTTTTTCCCGGCTGATTACTCGGCGTGAGACAGAATTTTTGGGCTCTCATGCAAAGCAATATTGGCACACGGCGGCAAGCTTTTATTCACCAAGGAACTTCAAAACATTGCAACTATATAACTTGGAATTGAATATGACAGGTTGTTCTCGCTCCGCCCTTAGATTAATAGTGCTGCTCGCTAAAAACGAAAAAAAGAATCGACATTGACGGTAATTGAACTTGACATAGTAATGGAAAATATTTCTGTTTTTTTAGCCTATGAGGTAAAGCCGCATTATTTTTTTTTTAACTCAAGCGAATATTTTGGATTAAAAGCACTCTATAGTTTTATATTCATTGAAAATTCTTCTTGGCACCAAAAAAATTAAAATCTTTAGTTCCATCTTGTGATTATCCTGTCTTGATTAAAAATGTCTTCCATTTTCTTGGAAATATTTTAAGATCTTTCTGGGTTATTTCCGATTTATTCGATGGAATGATAAGTAATCTGAAAGAAATTTCTTGACAAGAATTTGCTCTGTGATGTGTTGTGTGAAATTGCGAGAAATTCTGACAAGACGTAGTAGTAATCGTCAACTTTTCTTTCTGCAGAGCTTATCTGACGCAAATTACACATACAATGGAAATCGTTGTGATTCTAATACCCATATAGGTCTGATATAATGAAGACGATAACAAATGAAGCTATGTTTACCAGATGTCAATTCCAGCTGTCCTTTGTGCGAGAAATACTGGGTTTTTCGTTTTATAGGCAAATTTAAATAGTCACTTCTTCCTCTGTCCTCTCGAACGCCTTTCTACGATTTCCCAGAGTCATGCAGTCTTCAATGACTTCTGTTCTGCTCTCCAAATAATCTCCCAGTGAGAAAATGATTGCCAATGCAAATTTCCCAATCTTTTTCAACGCAGTGTTGATAAAATGCTAATTGCTTATATTTGAATTTATTTTCTAGATCTAAGCGGCAAAACGCGAACCCAAACAAGGCGAAAAAAGTGTATTCAATACTAAGACATAAAGGGAAAATATAAGATACACACCTAACCCCAATCTTTGAGGGAGTCCATTATCTCCCGACGCCGCCTTTGATGAAGGCATCTTGATTCACTTGGTCGATTTTCCGCCATTTTAGAAAATTTGCGCAAACCCCAAAAATTGACCTGTCTTTGGAGAAGCGAAGTTCTCTCTTCGCCGCTTTCTGTGAAACCCTTAACGCGAAGAGAAGCAAACGCGTCTCCTCGTAAAAATTAATGTTTTCTACTTTTATTATGTAAAACTCTATCAAGTATTCCATTAAAAATACACGGTTTTGCCATGTAGTGTGTACATGACCATACATAACTGAACAGCTTTCGAGGTGCAGCGATATTCATGTATGCATACCAGCGCTATCAACGTTAACAAATCTTTACAAAGCTTCCGCGGAAACGGCAAAGAACAAATACGCGTTGAAATAGCTACAGATTACTGCGAGCTCTCACGATTACTGTTCGAGGGCGATGGCGTTCGTAGCGAATTTTCTTCATGGTGCATTTACGAGACTATCAGTTAACCGCAAAGAATTCACTTACAGGAGAAAATATTAAAATAACAATCAAAGGTAAGAAGTATTTAACATATCTATATTTTCAAAATAAGCTAAAGTAGAAGGACTCTTCAAAGTGTAATCAAGCGAGCGTAGTTTTCACCTTGACGAATACCAAAGATCTCATTACCATTTTCTGTGTGAATTGGGCTCCCGAGTCATTCGTCTTATCGTTGTTATTTTCTTCCTATTTCGTTATCCCCTGTGGTTCTATAATTACGTCCAAGAAAGAACGTTTTTATTTACTGTATAGCCGCAACCAATGAGATAGAAACTTGATTAGCACCGCGAAAAAAAACCTTTGATTGAGGAAACGAGGAAAAACCGTAGTTCATGTTAGCGAAGCAAAATATTCTTGCATATACATACCATGTAATTAAATCCATCGTTAAACTATTACAATAATTCAATTTTATTTTAGCCTTGTTTTAAAACCGAAAACAGGTTCTTAGCTTGATGCAAAGCCAAAATCTAAAAGCCTACATTTTCAACGAAATGATAATGTTGCGAAATAGCATATTCTATTTCGGTTCGAGAAAACAATAATGCAACCCTGAGAAACCAGAATTCACTGAACTGGTGCTGCTTTGCTCCACAAGGATGTACGGCAGGTGCTGTGTTTACTAACTGGTATCTAGGAGTAGTTGTAAAATAGAAATGCCCTTTTTTCCTTCTCAGAGACCCTTTTTTACACGGCATCAGTAGCGCTTTGAAGTAGTTTGAAAGCTGAATCAGTTTGATGGATGCGATAAATTCAATAGCGCATGAATTTGGTGATTTCTTTGCTTTCGTTTTTTCTTCACGGTTGTCGGTTCTTTCCACGCGGTCACCACCTTGGTTCGTTTTCTGCACTCTACGTTTTATGCTTCACTCGTCCCAAGTGTGAAAATGTTCGGTGTTCTGTGAATTCTGCCGAGCAATTCTTTCCATTTTTGATAGCTTTCAAAATATATCGCGAGTAGAAACAAGTGAATGAAACTTACTTGTTATCTCAAACACGTTTTTATTTCAAATATTGTACAACGAAAATACCAGAAAACATGCAATGCTTTCAAAAATCTAGGTTGTCATTCGGGAATCTTCAGGAATTTTAGGGAGACGCGTTGAAAAGCTCCAAAAAAATTTACATGTACTTAAACGTTCCAAAACTAGGAAACACAGAAAAGCAAACACGACGTCTTAGTATTAATCTGCTGTAAGGGAAAGTAGAGTAGATTTTATCAGTGGAATGAAAAACACTCTCTTATCGTTATTTTTCAAATAGTCACGTTTTTGTTCGATAGAAGAGAACGGAGAAAATGCTCTTATGATAGGAATCCGCCTTTCTGTGAGAAGTAATAGAGAGACTTTCGTATTTTCAATGCCGCCTTTCTGCTAAGTTGTAAAACGATCTTTGTAGATGTCACGTAACAGATATATGGGTAAAACCAACGTCTGATAACAGTTGTAATAACAAAACCAAATCCTCACTTTTAAAAAGATACGTGCAAGAAAAAGGGGAACGCCTATCTGATGGCTTACTTCTCCATTAACTGGGCTTGATCTGACGAATGTTTCAAACCGCACACGTTATGAGATCATGTGTATGAACACAAGCAAAGCAAATCTAAAATCGCGGTGAAAGTGAGTTAAAGAAGTGGTTGGGATTTATGGCCGTTGGCTCCTTGGGAAAGATATTGTATATTTTAAAGAGTATAGGTTCTAGTAGAAAATCACAGCATTAAAGTATTTTCTAAGCTCTTCTTGTACACCATATAGGGCGTGATTTATTTTCTCATCAAACAAATGGTCTGAGAAAATCTACGCCCAATAGCTGCGTTAAAATGATACAACTTTTTTGCTTAGGTTTTCTCGATCCACTTTTGAAATGCGAGTGTCTTTATGAGGTGGTTTTTAATATTGTTGCTCTTGCTCTGTTTACATTGACTTGAAATCGCAATAACGTTTCACACAGGAAAAAAATTATTTCCGTGCCAATTGTTTCAACTAAGTTCTTAATTAAAGATTGTTTAGTAAGTTTATATGGTAAAGTGATCTCTTTCAAATAAAAATTCGTTCATTGACGCCGGAGTTCTTAAACATTTTCCTTTTCCGCAAAAGAAAGAATCTTGCTAGGGGAATCTTTGGTTTTTCTTCCAAAGAATGCTGAACTTAAATTGTCTGAGGAGATGTTTGTTTTAAACGCATGAGAAAGATTATATTGAAAGCCAGAGGCGTGGTATTGCGCCCATTGTGAAGCTATAAAATTATATCATTGTTTAAATAGTTTATTTTCTCATAAGCGAGATTGTTTACGCAATTAATTTGTTAGTTCACTATAGAGAGCTGTAATTTTGTTGGTATATGCTTTTCATAGAATGAAAATCCTCAGTCCTTGGATTGCTATCATTGTCGTAGGATATTATTTATATTGCTATCAATATCGGCGACATAATCCTAGGGATATTCTAGCTTTGGATGTGCCAAGCCTCAGTTGTCAAATCTGAAACCAAAATCTTAGCGTGTGGCTATATGGGAGGAAAGTAGAAATACAATTTTTATACGCTACACACGGCGCGATAAACTCCTCAGTGAGAAACGAAGTTTTCAAATCGTCTGAAGCCTTCAATAAACATTCTTCAGTTTTAGCTCAATGACTGTATATATTGAAAATGACCTGCGTTAGCAAATATCACATAAGTATCTATTTTTAAGGTTGAGACTTTCAATGACAAAAAGGTGATGGAAGTAAGTTGTATTGTATTGAGTCTGTCTACTTACTGATATCATTTGATTCGCACGGTTTTGTAATTCACTTTGTTACATTGCAGCGCATTTTTTTTTAGCCTAGCTTATGAGTAAAAGGTAGCGTGAAATAGCAGTCGTGGCTATTGTCGAACGGTACTGGTTGGTAAGCGCCCGAGCACATGTATGTAGAAAAACCAAGGAAGTGCATATGAAAGCGTCTGCCTCTAACTACCAGCAGCCGGTGACTTCTCCGTGTCCAAGCGACGCAGCTTGCGTAGCAAAGTAACTCATCAATGGTCTCCGACACAATACAAAAGAAGTAAAACAAGCTTTCTCTGGAAAATCATGAAAAACATTGTTCTGTTTTACGAGAAACTGGTCCCTCAGCGTCAGGACCATTGTTCGTACTCTTATACAATCGGCGTGGCTCTCAAAAATTGTTTACCCATTAAACAACGACGACGAATTTTCATTCAAAGTCACATTCCGCGACTAAACACAAAATAACTGCACATGTAAACGACCAGTACAATTAAAAATAGGCTTTCAGAAATGCGTAAAATCAGGAGGTCTACGTACTGTGTTACCATAAACATTTTAGCCACAATACAAAGACAAATGGAAGACTAGCAATTATTCACTTCAAGCAAAATATCATCGGGAAATATCCATGTTAAAGAACAGAAAGATCTTGCAAAGTCATCTTTCTGGTAATCTTCTATACTTTTCGTTTATTACTCTTCATAATCTGCTGGGATCATCATTCTGTACTGAATGAATTCTTCATTACTATAAAAGCTGTTCCAGATTAGGCTAATGAGCTCAGTTTGACAGTTCGGATAATTTTAGAACCAGTTACTTCTTGTCTAGCACGAATACTGAAAAATTTCAGAAGTATTTTACTTCCATACCTTTCAACTGGTATTCCATGTAAATGGTTGATGAAGACATCTGGTTGTGGCTTTTATATAAACGGCAGGCATAATAAATGGCATGAATGTACTTATATAGCATTCGAAACAACATCCCTAATACCCTTGTTTATGATTTATTTCAGAGTTTTCTTCGTTTGTCTTTCATCCGTGCATGTATGCATTAGGCTGTGAACAAGCCAAGTTATTAGTTTGTGAAAAAACTGCTGAACCGCGTCTATGTTTCAGTTGCTCATGATTATAAAATTGAATTAAGTAATTAAGTAACGTACAAGTGTGTATTTCCAGCCCACGGCAGTCAGCTCGTCGTCAGAGCACTTCGCTCAGGTCAAGCTATGTACATACATGAAAAGAAAGTAGGGGAGCTCTCTCATACCAGCTTGATCTCGTAAGCTGTAAGCGCAACCGAACTTGCAAAACTGCAGTCATATGCATGAGTTAGCTTTTATTCTGTGTATGGAGTTAAGCTCTAAAAACAGTTACCAGCTGGGACCTGCTGTTAACCTAAATTTACAGCTGGTTGCCTTACCCTGTATTTTAAAACAAGAATTAATAGTCTGATCGGTTTAAAATTGTACGCGTAAAAACTGTGCGTATCATAACAGATTTCTCCGCTCTTGTTTTCCATTTGTCTCGTCTAAATAATTCTCGTGATCTCTAACTGATTGCAGTCTTATGCCTAGATAATGTAAGCCTGTTCTGCAACCTGCCCTCTTCTTGTTTAAAGCACGCCTTGGTATTTCTACAATTGGCTTCCTTGTTTAATTGCATGGAGAACTGACACATCCCGGCAACATTTGATGATTTCTTGCCATCTGCGTACAGCTTGTCCGCTCCTTATACGGACACCTCGAAATTGCAGACAGTTCAATTCAAGAGACACTAGAATTCATAATATCTTAATCGATAATACATAGATAATACATAGTGATATCTGACGAGTGAGCTGCGCTCACTCGTGAGATACCAAGTTAAACACTCGAAGAGAAATTCCATATTTTATTATCCACTCTCGTTTCCAAACATTTTCTGAAAATCCCCGAAGATTGCCGAAGATTTCCGAGAAAGAACCAATGATGTTTTGATCATACAGGAGCACATCTAAGTACTTTTTAAGGGATATTATGTAACCATGGCAATGGTGATCTTTTCACTTTTGAAACTGATAACATGTTATTTTCACGTGTGAAGATATACATATTATTTGCCTGCTTAGGGTCGGTCCGTATAGTGAAAAACTGTGACTGAAGTTTTAAAAATTTTCACTGAGCTCGAGGTCATGGTTTTTCACTATACGGATGGGCCCTAAGCTGGCAAATAACATGTTTATTCAGATTTTTTCCTGCAGTAAATTGGTTTTAAAGAGTACAAATATGTTTGTTTACTTAACTTTGTCATTAAATCGGTTTGCGCGCCGTCTACTAACGAAAGGTGTATTAAAGAACTGGTATTTTTTCAAACTACTTCATGTCAGTTGTGTTCATGTCCCCAGTCATGTTCTCCAAAATTGTTTTTCCGGTGTGAAATTTCATGCGAAGTTCTGGAAGTTTGGAGTTTTACTACGAAAACAATTTAGTCAGTGATTGTTATTAAAATCACTTGAAATCAGACTTTTCTATCGTAAAGTAATTAGCAGAAAGCGTGGGAATTCGTTAAGTGTAATACACAGAAATTCTCCTGAATACAGCAACGATCAGAGATAAACTCGACCGAAATTGACTCAAATTTGACGGCGAGAGAAAACACAGGATTAAACGCCATTACAGCGCCAAGCTACAAACAATCAAGCAAATTCTTACAATTTCAAAACACAAAATTGAATTTACTTCAGTGCACTGGCTTTCCTTGCTATTTTAAAGTGAACAGCGGTAAACTTGCGTCGACTAATCGTCGGTGGAAGTATAAATAAGGCAAGAGATTGTCGATTACCACTAACTTTTAGGAGCGAACTTTAGGAGCCGTAATCGCTACAGTAGGGAAAAAATCCGGTGGGCCGTATTGTAAAAAGCTGGACCGGTCACGAGCGCGTGATTAGCCAATCAAATTTGAGGATTTAGATTCCGACCCGCTCAGATGCTTGAGAAAAAATCTATGATGTTTACGGGCAAAAATTCACTCAGTGGTATTTATATAATAAAGGCACTTCCAAAACACGGACATTTTAGCTCAGAGTATAAATATCACTTAAATGCAACTTCAGCGTTAATGTCACTTTCTAAACTCTTTTTCAGATAGTTTGGTTTCCCTGTCTCATCAGATGTAAGTACGGTTGTGATTCATGTGAGGTACTTTTTGGCGGAGATGGCAATGATTTTTGTAATAAAAGAGAGACCATGGTCTAAATCCTATCCGAGTGTAAGCTCAGTGTGTGCAATCATTTAAAATATAGTCAATGGTCCTAAATTGTTCTGCAATCTGATGAATTTTCCTGTGCCAGCGACTTTTACACAAAATTTTATCTTCGCAAATGTTTCACTTGAGAGGGGAGAAAAACAGTTGGTTAAAGTGGAATACAAAGCACTTTTCAGTCATATTTCATTACGATTTAGCTTCTTCTTACTATGAAACCAAAAGGAATGAGTTATTTAAATGACCTTGACCTCCATGAGTTCTCGTAGCTCAGTAGATAGAACATCCCCCCACCCCTCCGGTGTTGAGGAGGTTATGGGTTCAATTCATTTTGGGGACAAGGGTTTTTCCTTGTCTCACGCAACTGTCATGTTGATCAATAAACCTTTCACAAAAATATTCAACTGTGCACTAGCCACGAACAATGTATAGTGACAAGAATATCATTTTGTAACCATTGTAACCGTCTTTTCTGATTGGTTGATTCGGATCACATGACAATCGGTTGTGACGCAACAACCTCCTTGACGTCATTATCGTGGTGTAATAGCCGTGGTGTAATTTCAATACGCCAATGTCATTACACCATGGCTTCGGCTGACTCAAAGTTTGACGATTTTTGTTTGCAGTGTATTCAATTTGAATATTAAAAATGTTAACGCACCCATTGCTCGTGAATTATCGGGATTTACCTGCACTCGTTCACTAACAATGAACTCGAAATTTTCGATACCGCACTCGGCGGCCCCGTGTGGTATTGAAATTTCTCGTTCATTGTTAGTAAACTCGTGCAGGTAAATCCCGATAATTCACTCGCTGAGTGCGTTAACCTGTAATTAACCAACTGAGTGATTTAAAACTTGTCTTGTCAACTATGACATTATTAGCAAGGATAATTATCCAAGAGCAGTTAAAAACACTTGTTTTGCCCGCTATTTGGAACTCTAAGGGGACCGAAAAATGGTTCGAAACAGCGAGAATTCGAAATAACCAATATATAGTAAATGACTGAAGGGTGAATCAGAGGGAAATGGTTTTGAGTTCCAGGTAATGGGGGTGGTAATGGGGAATTCGACTGAATAACCGACATCGAATTTCCGACGTCCAGCTGTACCAAAAGTCGCAGCCTATTCTTCCAAGGAGCGAACCTTATGAAACAACATGTGGCTGTTTTCAGATCAACATCAAGATTGAATTTATACTTTTTAGTAAAGCAACCAGTCAAGATTATGTTTGCTTTGACAATTTGTAGGCATATTTTGTCAAGAAAACTAATAAATAAAAAGCATTTAACGATGAAATAAAATTTGGCCTGTACCTTTTCTCGTATTAAAGAGTTTGTGTCCTTGAAGAAAAGGGTTAAAATTACTGGTTATAAATAAATGTCGCCTCTTTATTACAAGAGGCGCATTTAGTAAACGTTTTACGGTTTCAGCTTAATAATTAAACAAAAAATTGAATTTTTAATTATTCTTTCTCTTGCAGAGAATTAAGAAGAACAATTTTAATTTGGCTCTCTCTCCACATGTTCATTCACATCAAAATCACTGTCATATATTTGACAATAAAAGCGACGAGCTTGTCATTTTAGAAGGTGGTAGCGAAAATTGTGGCTGTCCCACAAACCATGATGGGCAGATGGCCGATTCCTGGAAAATCAACCTCACTTGTAGACACCTGTCCATTTCACCTCCGAAAAGCCGTGATGAAAAGCACCTTTTAATTAGGAGATCGATTGTGCTCAGCAAATAGTGAAATAAGTGAAACAGACTATTGTTTGGCTTGATTCTGTTAAGGTGGAGGTTAGCCAGAGCGAGAGAAGATGGATCTCTTTACAGAAGGAATATTTTAAATGTTAAGTAAAGAAATTTTACAACCACCAAAAAAGAAGTTATTAAAAAACATTACCTAGATAGCTTTTACGACCTTTCTTGCGGCTGACAAAGATTTAGCCCGAAATTTCAGTAATTAGCATCCGCATGCAGTTCAGTAGGTTCTGAGCGAGATGTAGTCAAAATTCGAGACGAGAGGGAACTGATTGGAGAATAATTAAGGCGGGGGTACACCTGAATAGGGGTGAAATTTGAAATGATATTAAAAAGGAACTGTTAAGATTAAAATGGGTTGGAAACACAGGCAGACAGTTAAACCCCCCCCCCCCCCAAAAAAAAAAAAAAAAAAAAGAGTGAATCCCAGGTTGGTAGGGGACTGTTTGGTATCCGTCTACTAATTCTTCACTTCAAATTTCAATATTCGGCTAAATCCCATCAAATCTCTAATATTTCATATTTTATTTATTTTAACCTATCCTTTGAGGAAAAATATCTCTTTCCCAAAATGCCCAAAAATTTACACAAAACCGACAAGCATTGATTAATAAAATATGCGTCGAGATTTAGCGTCGCTAGAAACGTGACCGAGATATTGGCAGAAAGGCCATGTTAAGCGACGTCAAACAGCCTTCACGTGTACCCCCGCCTTAAGTGGGCTTTCAATCACTTCGTATTAAAGTAAAGAAACCTGCTTTGCACGTTGTTTGCTCTGAAATTTACGACGGCTGTAGGTCCTGGGCGTAAACTTGAGATCTTGGTCATAAAATTTCAGTGCCAAAGTAGCTGTTGACCGAAAGCTACTTTTATACTGATCATGCCATGAACAATAAGAGCACAGACCGAGGCTAGGCGAGTGTGTTAATAGGTCAGGTTCTATATATCAATAATCTAACATGCCTCCGAGGCATTCAGGACAAAATTTTATACTTGGTGTTTGTTTCTCTGTATCCAAGCCTCTTGAAAATTGAGAGACAAAAGAAACGTAAAAAACTTACAATTTTAACCCGAAAACCCCGGAGTATTGATATGTCGAACTTGGCCTATAAATAACAAGACTTTGAAATGGCATGTACGTGTAACGGGTTGAACTGGTAAGGCAGAACTTTGGCATTATTCCTAGGGGCGTGTTATAATCGCGCCACTTACTCTGCATATGTTTTTCACGAACACTGCATGGTTTTCTTGTGTTTGGATTTATGTGAACCAATTTTTGAAAAGAAATCGAGCGAGTGTACTTTGTCAACTCTCGTTTCTTTGACTCACACCAGGGCCATTTTCTCGAAAGCCCCGGAAACGTATAGGGCTTGCAAAGCCAGTTTTTGATCTGTAGCAGAGGGGAGTATGCCCCGAAAACGTATTGTATGAAGACAACCTCAGCTCACAAGAATAAAACAGCTCTGTAATCATAAGGTTTTAGATTTTGTTATGGCTTTCCAGGCGCGAAACATCACGAGACCTTCAAATAACGGGCGCCAGTTCCCTTGAAATTGGTGACATGATGTCATATTCAGTGTAGGCCAAACTTTTTGAGATATCAGAACTTTTGAGATTTGAACTGAGGTTTCAGAGTTTAATCCACTACCACCAATCCTTCTTCTACTTCTACTAAATGTAATTTTACAATGCACCCATTTTTATGTCAACTCTTTCTATGCCACGGCGGGGCTTAAGCCAAGGGTAGAGCAAAACAACTTGAAGGTAAATCCAAAACGAAGGCAGCTGACTTGATGACGCAAGCAGAGATTAACAGCTAACCTTGGACCTATCTACTGTAGGTAGAAGCCAAGATCGCGAAAGCAAAAACATGTAAACAAGTAAACGTCCAAACAGAAAGTTCTAGAATGAAACGTGTGCAACGAAGACGGAAGAGGCCTTCAAGAGTTGAGCGCTGTTCCACATATGCGAGTTAACCTTGGCTAGCTGAAAACTAAGCTTTCTCAGAAATAACTCTGAAGTGTGAATTTTAGTGCTAATTTAACCCATGAATAACCCACTGGGCGTTAGCCCTAGTAAAGAGAATCAGGGAACCACACGAGGTAAAGAAAAAATCTTTTAACCTCGGTGGGAATCGAACCCACGACCTCCGGATTAGATCTACCGTCACTCTGCCGACTGAGCTACGAGGTCGGACAGAGAAAGTCGGGGTCGATTAGATGGTGAATCGCGGCGAAGAGAAAGTAAAGGTACATATGAATGTTGTGCCGCGTGCCGCGTTCCCTTTACTAGGGCTAACGCCCAGTGGGTTATTCATGGGTTAAATTAGCACTAAAATTTACACTTCAGAGTTAATTCTCTATTACATCATTTGTGTTCATAGTGCTACGCGGCACAACATTCATATGTACCCTTACTTTCTTAGAAATAGTCGTCGGAGCGAATCTATCCGCTCCGACGAAGGGTTAACGTTACTTGTAATTTTCAGCTTGTTTTAAGCAACGCAAGTCGCAAAGAATTTTTAATTGTAAGGGCTGAAATTGTTGAAAACTGAAACCTTCTTCCACGATACTGGGGATACCTTGTTTTTCCGTTCTCGAAATCACCGTCCAAATTTGCATAATGTGAAAACAAACATGGTTGCTATCGTGGTTAAGGCCCATTTATTTAAACAGTTAATTATCCCCGATTGTCTGACATTGGCTCAACTCCATTTTTGTGAACAAAAGAAGTAAGCCCTCCTGTCACCTTCTATTCATGGTGTTCCCAAACGTTCTGTAAAGTTCTTTCACGTGACAGTGTCATCTACACGTGTCCAATTATATTGTTGCAGGTAAACGTGTGCCAAGGCTGTGTAATTCTTGACAAACATGGAACCGACTACCGTTTGTTAACACATTAAGAAGAATATCGAAATCATTTTTGAAGTGTTGGTATTGATATTGGCAGCAAGACCAATTCATTGTCTTTTTCTACAGGTATATTGCACCATGATAAGCTGCATCCGCAGACTGGGCGTTTAGAAAACGAACATCGATAAAAGTTAAAGAAACAACACTGAAAATGAACCTAACCTTAAGAGAACTTCCTGGAGCCTACAAATACGTATTTATCACAATCATCACCGTAGTTTTCTGCTGTGATGTTGCTATTTTGCGTGTTTGCACAGTAGTGTATGCGAAGGTCTCATCCACACCGCTACGCTGGAGAAATTTGAAAACAGCCTTTTCACTCCGAACACGAAATGTTTCCTGTTCACACTACGCCGCAAACAATCACCACTAATTTCAGTTTGTGTTTGAGGAAAGCACGAGCAGGTAAATCACGTGATTTATCGTGACTTCATCAATTTCGAAAAGCTGGCTCAAAATATGCTTTCCGTTCCCACCAAAACGCAAAACGCCATCGTTTTAAAATTCCTCCGATTTGAAGAGCGTTTACGCAAAGCTCCGTTTACGTGACGGTTTAGTGTGGAAGCCAGGCCTAATCGTAGAAATAAAGCTTTGTTTCTAAATTTCTCTTGTGTCAATGCGGGGGCTGCCTGAAGGAACAGAACAAGGACGATTTGCGCTTTCCGTTTTTAATGCCCCAATTCTGGTTGTTCTCTTTTCGATTAGTGAACAAGTAAATTGATAAACATTGGCAGTGGGCTCTTGGTCCACTTTTTTCAGATCAAATTGTAATTTAGAAGTGATGGGTTTTGAAGGAGAGAAAAACCGAAGAATCTGGAAAAAAAATTGTCGAAGGAAGCCATGAACCTACAACTGAAAGCCAACTCAACATATACACACTAAATGTACGTTTCATACACGCCCGCTCTGTTGGTGGACTACGAAACGACTGAAATTTCGAGTAACTAGCTGGATTCGTAAAAAAAACACCAGGGCTCGACAATTTTTGAAGTCGTGCTTCAAGTCATTAAAGGACCCTAGTCAGCCTCCGCCATTTTCGATGGCATCGAAATTATTGATATAGTATGGTGAAGCGAATTCTTATTGTTTTACTGTAAGCTGTGTTCCTGAAGATATGTTTAATTATCTTGAGTAGTCTGACAGTAATTTTTCTTCGTTTCGACAGGCTCGAAATCAAATATAATAGCCAAATTCGCGGATGTAAATAAAAACAAAGGTGTGGCTGACAAGGGCCCTTTAAGCGTTCACCTTTATGGCTACTATTTCTCAGATCACCAGCCAGCGGTTTATCGTGAGAGTTTATGGCGGCTTAAACATTTGAAATGCTTCTGGATGGAAAAAGCTTTCATCTCTTACCAAGGGCTTAAACGACTGGATAAGTGGAAGGTTCTTGTGAACCGCTTGAGAAGTGCACAAGTAATCACTCGATTATTATACTATAATGTGCGTTTTCATAGCGACTTAAATAAAACTCAAAAAAAATAAACTAAAACTTAAGCTTAGAAAAAAGATTAGACAGAAAATAATAGTAATAATAATAATAATAATAATAATAATAATAATGATAATAATAACAATAATGAAAGAAAAAGATGATGACCTGAAGGGTAAACTGGAGGAGCTGAAGGTCTCTCTCCCAGTGAGGACACAAAGAGCCGTAGACCTGGCATGTGAAAAGGGAGCCTCTAGTTGGCCTGCCGGGTAATATATCTGTGCGCATGCGTTAGGTATTGGCCAGACCGTAGGTTAATGTTCGAGTGTGTCACTTGCTTTTAAATTTGCTTCAATTTTCAGCACTTAAGTTCCAAAGAAGGCTTAACCATTAGAACAAGGCATGTTCATTTCATCAGCCCATTGAATTCGCCGATCCTTAGGCACTTGGAACAATTACGCTACAAAGCTGTCGGGTTCACCACACTCGAAGAGGTTGTCTTCCTCCGCCATGTTCTACAACTAGTTGTCGAAAACAGCTGTATCAATTCTTTGCTGAAGTCTTCGTTGAAAAGATGTCAAACTGAAAGGCTAGTATTGCCTGTTGTCTAATTTCGTCACGATTTTATAAACACTTGCACAATAGCGAGTTCATTCCTCCCTCAGGTATGTCACATTGTTCTCTTATTGTCGTTTTCTTGGAAATAATAATAATAATAATACCGCTTCCATACCTTAGGGCCATTTTGTGATTTTACTTGAGCTTGTCGCGAAATGAATGCATGAAACTCGTCAACATTTTTGTTTTCTTTGAATTGTTTTAATTGTCGTTGAGGCTTTCGGTTTTGAAATTGTATTGATACAGAGCAGGAAATGTTTAACCTCCACGAAAAATGTTTTTTACGGCACAAATTACGAAGAAACCCTCTGCTTCTGAGAAATTTTTCTTTCGGGACACAGTGCGTAATCCCGAGCGCGCAAGAAGCTTCATCTTGCCCGCTCAGGTAGCCATTCACAACGCAGGATTTGGTTCACCTTTCCCGCCGACGAAATTAGTCATATAATCTTCCGTAACGCCCACTGGCCGATTACGGGCCTACAAAAACCAAGCAAAAGAAACTACTTATTAACCTCGAACGTTCGGTCTTTACAGCAAAATCTCAAGCACCTCAGGCCTTCTAGGTTGCTTCATGCTACTAAATCTGGAGATGTGCGCCGGCCTGATGGGTCATTTAGCCCCTATGCAGACTTCTTATTACGCAAAACTGCCGTTATATATAACTAGCAGAAATCAAGCAACGGAAATGTTGCGTAGTTCATGCACCACGAGCGAACGAGATAAACAAATCGCTGCGGGTTATCGCCAGATCTGTAATGATTGCGGTGTTTCAAAGCCAGGACTATTAAGTTCTTGACCTGCATTTGAACTTAACAATTTCATTTTGATTCATTGTTCTGGAATCTCTCTAGAGAGGATAAACTTAAAGAGAGAGGGGATTTCATATTTAAATAAGCTTCACTGCATTAGCTTCTTCCCAATTAAATTTCGATTCTAGTTGCGGCATGCTGTACTTTTCGCTTTACTAGTCAGAACTCTAGTTTTAGGGGCTAGAAATAGCGCTGGGAGCTAGCTTCCAGCAATTATACTTCGATAGACTTATACATCCACATTGTATATAGGGAAATCTTGTTACAATATTTTCCTAATTAGCACAACCAGTTCAGTTTCTGTTGAGGCTACAAATAAATCATTTTTGAATATTGAAGGTCTACAGTACGGTTAACTCCGCCAATGAATATGAGCATGTTGTGTTGAATACTTTTTGTGCAACACGGGTTTAAAGAGTCAAAATTTTACAAACAGTGTATGAGCTCTTCAGATCTTCTGCCATCCAGAAATCTTCTGTTTTTGAAATACATTGCACCCAATGAGCTAAAACTTTCACCACGTATTGTTTTACTAGCTCTTTAGCCCTGTAGTCAATTCATATCTAACATGTTCCCTTCTGTACACAAAGCCGTAAGAAAATGAGCAAAAATGTAAAAAACGACCTGAGCACAAATCCTCCTGCCAAGTGACGCTAGAATAATAGTATTCCACAAATGCACAATCATTGGTAATCAAATTGTGGTTATCTTTACAGCAAAAAAGGTTACCATAGCAACAGCACAACGTGCTCAAAACACCACGTATTCTCAAAACCGCTTTGTAATCCACACTTTTATTGTGGGAGGTGTAATCAGCAGGATACGATACCAAGTGATTAAAGTTTCAAATAATACCTTTCAAGAGGGTTTAGAACCACCTTAAAGGTTCGAACATTAAAGGCGGTTTGCCCCTTGCCAGAAGATTTTAAGGACGTTCGCGCCCATTGCTACTGCGCATCTCTAGTGCGCACGCTATTCATAAGGCACGCGCGTGCCACGTCATGTATTTCAAGCGCGTGACTCCCACTTTTTTTTTGGCAGATCACTTCCTTTTCTGATTCTTTCCATTATACTAAAAAACAAAAAATCTGTACCCGTGGAAGTTTTAATTATTTCTCATATACTATTCAAATAGGGCAGAATTGGTACATGGATGCAGGTGTGCGTGACTTAGAAGTTGCACTTTTAATGGGTAATTCTACCTGATTAAATGACATATGTAGCAAAGATCTATCAAATAGACCTATATATGCTGTGTTATACAGACATAACTTAGATATGATTCTTCAACTTAAATATATGCCGATAGTAATGAATCTGGCCAAAATCGCCTCGAATGACTGGAAATCCTATGGTCTGTGCTACGCCTTATTTTCAAAAGGAGTTCGGCGACCATCGATTTTTTTTACGCTTTTAAACTAATCTTTTCATTGTCTACCTGCAGTCAAAGTCTTAAAAATATTTGTACGGGGGAAGTTTTGGGCGCGAACGTCCTTAAACTTGGCAAAAAGATGTATAACACTTGTAATATTTCAGTAATAACAAAGATAAGAATCTTCCCTTATTTGCTCTTGTAAAAACTAATTGGATGCTTTTAACAGATTTCGCTGTTACTATGGTGACCTATTATGCTTTGAAGATAACATCAAGTCGTTCATCAATGATTGGACATTTGCAATTGTGTGATTAGAATATTGCAACTTCACTTAGCTTGGTTAATAATAATAATAACAATAATAATAATAAAATAATAATAAAAATAATAATAATAATAATAATAATAATAATAATAATAAAATCATAATAATAATAAGTAAGCGAGGTAGTGTTAATCTCAGTCATAGTATAGTTTCTGTCAAGCTTTAAAAACTGTTGCCATCCTTCAGGTTGTTCATAAGATGACTAAGAATATCTACTGGAGAACACAGCTTGTTGTCAAGGCTTACATGTACACAAGGTAGTAATTTAACTGGCAAATAGCATTGTCCAGCCATTGAATACATAGCTCCCTTAATTGAATGTGGGAGGCGCAGTGGCCTCATGGTTACTGCGCTTGTCTCTGGATCGAGAAGACTGGGTTCGAACCTGGGCCGGCAAGACACTTCACTCTCACAATTCCTCTCTCAACCCAGGTGTATAAATGGATACCGACGAATTTAATGCTGTGGGGTTACCTTGTGATGAACTAGCATCTCATCCAGGAGGGAGTAGAAATACTCTTAGTCAGTTCATTATACGGCAAACGCTGCAACTGATGAGCCACTTGGCTCGTATGCAGACTTTACCTTAAAAATTCATAATTCGAAGAAGATGCATTGCTGTTCATTAAAAGACAACTGATCGCAATACACAACGAAATTTACTATGTTTGTCTCTTCTCTTTATTTTTCCTTTTTGTTCTAAAATACATCTGTTGCCCTCAAAGTTCCTTTATATCCTCTGTTTAATATTTATAATCAAAATAAATAGGTAATCCCTTTGAAACTCTTGGCTTGCTTCCCCTGTGAAGTAAATCAAAATCGAAATTAATTAATTCTAATACATTTGGCTACTTGAATAACAATGCCTCCATTTTTTTGCAACATGAGCTCTTTATCCACTTTTTGTGACTTTTGTTTCTCAAAATCTTCCATATTTTTTTTCGTGTTTTCTTTCTGTGGTGGCTACTTATGCGAAGGTCTTGTGACTTCATCTTAAAACTTAATTAGGCGTTTTAATTTACATTACTTTTAAGTAAATATGATATATTTCTAAGCGGAATGTATATTCTGTTTCAATTGATTTCAATTTTTGTGTAAAAACTGTTGAATCATGATTCTAGGATTTAATCATTATACAGCCCTTAGGACTGAAGTGTATTAGCACTATATTAAATTTCACGTATTTATCTATTTATTTATTACTTATTATGGATTTTGTTTTTTACAAAAAGAGATGCGCCTTATATGAGCAAGCCTGTAGCTTTCCTGACGCGGTCTGTGATTGGAGAACGAAACAGTAGATGATACAACAGAAACAATGCCCCTAGCCCTCATAACAAAGGAAGCTACAGGTCATACGGACACGAATGAAAATAGAGGTCTGGAAAAGCTAGAGGATTACTGCCTTATATGGGAGCAGGTTTCGAAAATATAGCTCACCTGCTTTTAATAAAAGCCGCTACCCGGATCATTGTCCTCAAAATCAGGAAAGTCGAAGTCTGGTTGTCCAACAAAGCGCCCGCTGCCTTCGTAGTCGTTATCAATCTCGTCGTCTACTGGATAGTCTGTGTCGTACAAGCCGCTTCCAGGGTCATTTTGCTGCAAGCTGCGTCCGGTGACCAGGGTAGAGATAACCAGCAGAAGAAATATTGATACAGTAGCTTTCATGTTTCCTCACACTGTTGAAACAAGTAACACTGCATTAGTTTCCTTATCTATTTGTATGTTTGACTTTCGTTTGGTTGTTGTTTTTATTACCGCAAATTTCGAATACCGTGAAAATGGAGGCTCAATAAAGGGTATTATTTCTGTATTATCGTTTTAGCTGGTTTTTCTTTTTGGTATCTCAGTTTCACAACGAGAAAATTAAAGGGTTTTAAAACTGGGCCAGTCCATTAATTCTCAGAACATCGAGTTCTATTGCGAAGTAATAATTCCTACTGCCTGTCAAAAGTCGTCCTGAAAAAACCTGATGCTTGATCTCCTAAACTGCTGACCGAGTTTTTGCCTCCGTTAAACGTGAATTAAGTCCGCCGCAAAACCTCTCACGAGACCAGGGGCCCGTTTCTCGATGGTCCCGAAAAGTCAGTTTCGCACCTGGAAAGCGATAGCAAGATTTCGGACCTTGTGATTACAGAGCTGTTTTGTTCCCATACTCTTAATATGAACAGAGGGTTCTCAGGCGAAAAAAAAAAACAAAAAAAAATGTTTCAGGCGTATACACTCCGTTTAAAGATTCATATGAACTAAAAATGGCTTCACGGATCCGAAAAGTTTCCAGGGCTTTCGAGAAACGGGCCCCAGAACTTATCCCGGTCTTATCGCACGAAGAAGCTAGAATTCTGTAGAATGCGGTTTTGATAAAGTATCATATAATTGAACACCATTCTTTTCTTGCCAGCCAGCAGTTTAGTCTATTAAAGCTGGCGATTAACCTAACAGAATTTTTGTCATAATTACACACATTAGGATCATTGTATATTTTAGATAAAATATGAAACTGATAAAACTGTGAACCTTACCTTCGTTTCCTACTATGTTGCAGAAGTTAGACAAGCAGTCAATGTCCCTGTAACATAAAGTGAGACTTTAATTTAAAGTTCCCTCAATATAACGGGTTGGAATTCCTTGGAAACGAGAAGTGTGGAGAAAACATTTAGATCATTGAAAGACTCTTGCAGAGCCGGCTTTTCTTGAATCGTAAATCACCCTGACGTAGGTTTGTCGCACGTGGCAATAAAGTGAAAAGTAAAATCCAATCGCGCAAAGGCATTAAATCCAAAAAAATATCGAACCAACTCGAGAATAATCTTTTGCCGAAATAGCCTGTTTCGTTTTTCGTTTCTCATATTCGATGGTGTTAAGTTTCTGTAGTGACAAACGTTTGTTTCTAAAAAAATGCAATCAACACCCACTGGTGGCCTCGAAGAATTTCCTGCCAATAAGGTTTGAGTACAGAGATTGCAAACTGTGCCTTCAACATGTTTCCTGGCAAAGGAAAATTGTTGGGAAAAATGAAGTTGTGAATGAATGAACATCATTCTAGAAACAAAAGTAAATATCTATACAAATTTTCTTATAGAAAAAAATAATAAAAACATTCACAGCACAGACCAGCAGGGCTTGAATGCAGGTTTATAGTGATCTCACATTTGAAGATA
>CM042754.1:695894-706770 GCA_022496165.2 Catalaphyllia jardinei | reverse complement strand
TAACGCCCAGTGGGTTATTCATGGGTTAAACTAGCACTAAAATTTACCTTTCAGAGTTAATTCTCTGTTACATCATTTGTGTCCATAGTGCTACGCGGCACAACATTCATATGTACCCTTACTTTCTCTTCGCCGCGATTCACCATCTAAATCGACTCCGACTTTCTCTGTCCGACCTCGTAGCTCAGTCGGCAGAGTAACGGTAGATCTGTTCCGGAGGTCGTGGGTTCGATTCCCACCGAGGTCAAAAGATTTTTTCTTTACCTCGTGTGGTTCCCTGATTCCCTTTACTAGGGCTAACGCCCAGTGGGTTATTCATGGGTTAAACTAGCACGAAAATTTACACTTCAGAGTTAATTCTCTTTTCAAAAGTCGGTTTGCTTACCTAAGGCTTCGTCATTCAATTTTCTTACGCGCCGTGAACAAACCATTCGCGCAAATAATCTAACAAGCGAGCGAGCGAGCGAGTAACTCAGATACGAGACAAAGAAAGATCTAAATGTTTTAAAGAACAGATTTATTTTGAACTACTTTATGTTAGTTGGATTTAGTTCACCAACTTAAGTTCTCTAAACGTGTTTTTTTCTGTGTGAAATTTCGTTCACAGTTTGAAATTGCACTACAAAAACAATTTCTGTCGATCGTTGAGAATCACTCGAAATCAGATTTTCCTACAGTAAATTGATAAGCAGACAGCGCGCCCGTATTTTTTTGCCTGAAGGGCGTCCAGATGGGGGACTACGACTAATACCCATGCTCCACCAAGAGATTTCTTCAATGGCGAACATTACATTTTTTCCCAAATATCACAACCTTATACTAATGTCCCTTGATCCAGACTCGTCTATATGAAAGTAATTCTGGATGATTGCGCTGGATTTTAAGGTGCAAGATTTGTAAATCTTGATCCAGACTCGCCGGATGTCTGTTACCTACGGATGACAGATATCCGGCGATATACGTAGCTTCGTACGTGGGAAGAAAAAGTGAAGTGAGAAATCGAGAACATCATGACCATATTTGGATAGTGTTACAATTTGTTGAATAATAAAATTGGATAGCAGATTATACTATAATCATGCTAGGCCCCAAAATCACGTGAATTCTCAAAATAAGCAGGGGGCTCCTGGCCAATCAGAATGCTGATAGTGAGTACAATGTATAATAATATAGGTAAAAGTTAATGGTCTCTAAATCAGAGTTGTGAATTTTTAAAGCTGGTGCAGTTTTACGGGTAAACGCATTACGATTGTCATTTCTGTACATTTGAATGGTATCGGTGGTTTTAGTTGTTTATTTGCTTTTCGTTATATCTTTTGTAGACCAAATGATACTTTGCATAATTACGCTATTACTTTTGCTTGTGAAGGTGCAATGTTGCACGATCATCTCATGCGGTATGTGCTATGCCGAAATTTTCCTGGTTGTATTCGAGGTATAACTTTTTTTTGAACTTTTTCAACAAACAAACAAGCAAACAAACAAGCAAACAAACAAATAAACCGTAAAATATGATAACGAACTTCGAAGTGGTTTTCTTACTAAAATATTTGGAACTTAAATTGCGATCTTTCGACCTGCTAGCGGAAAGCGGTATTTTTTAACGGAATTTTTAGTTAAGAGAAAGTAGTGGTGTGGTGGCATCACGGCACCATCCCGCTTTAAAAGTAACCAATAATTTTGTAGAACACTCGTTGTATCGGCCACGAACACCAGCCATGTGACACCGGCTAAACAATACGATGTTTCGTTATTGACTTATGATGTGAAATAAGCTTTCCCTCGGCACCCCTAACCTCAAAAGGTCGCAGAAAGAAATAAAACGCTCAATAAAACCCTCGAGGCTCAACAGAACATTTAACACTGTGTTGCTATCTTTCACCAGCTACACCGCAATCGCTAAAGGTATTGAGAACGGGGAATCAATGGGGCACATGAACCCAGCTGCAGAAGAAGGCATGTCATCTTGGTACGTAATAATTCTGCACTAAATAAACCTAGTTTTCCCCCTTTATTTTTGTTTTTAAATTTTGTTGTTTAATCTTGCAATTGCGTCAAGCGTAAATAAAACTTTTGATTAACCCGCACTTAATTATTTGGGTTAAACGTGCCAGTCTCAGTCTTGAAAACAGAACCGGATTTAAATTCTCCCTTTCTTTATTAACCAGATATTAAATTGAGGAAGTTACTAGCTACGTTTGTCTTTCAGAAAACATTGAAATTTGGCCGATCATTTATTCTTCAGGCTATGGGTTTCGGTAAAGTTAATCAATTTCATATATTTTTTTTAAAAAACTTCTATGAAGCTAATGCCGGCTTTCCAGTCATCAAATAAGTTATTCTGTTTAATCAGGTTTAATTAAGCCTGGTTAAACATATACCTCACTGGCCACTTTGTCTTTAAAAGCCGGTCTGTTGAATTGTCCAGTTCGCATGTGGAAATCTCAATTTTCTGTATACAACCCAGAGATGAGAATCAAATACGTCATATTTCCAGATATCTAACTACATTCTAAACTCATTTGGTTTCTTCCGTGCTCAGTCTATTTTGTCCATAACTTCTCTCGTGAGAAAGATTCGAAGAACGAAAACTTCGGAAAGATTTTCAAAATAAGCGTTCTCTAAGTCAATCAGGTTCTTTCTTTTTTATTATTCAAACAATATCTATCACAACATTTTCTCTAAGAGCAAAAAGACCTCATCCAGGGAACTTATGCTGTTCAGTACAATGCATATTACACGCGTTAGACCGCCGTGAAAACATGACGATCGGAGCGCTTTCAAGCAGAACAAAACATGCACAAAGGAATAGATGTTAACAGAAACGTACGGAGTACAGAGCCCTCAAACCTTTCTGGTGAAACCTTTTTTTCTTCCTAGAACCGCCGTGGAAACATGACGATCGAAGCTCTTTCAAGCAGCTTTTCAGACTTGGGAAACAAAAACGATAATGTACATTATCATTTCGAAGTTGAATTCAACTTTTGGAACGAGTGGTAAAGCCACGGGCGTTAGACTGACTACAAAAGTTGGTCGACAAAACTGTCGCTTTCGCGTGAAAAATTAATTTCAACAGTGCGGTCCTGCAGCGAAGGCAAAGAATTGAGACAGAACGAAATGAAGGTACGTTGAGCATAATCATAAAGAGAGCTTTAATAATTTATTTACCACCAGGTCGAGGGAGCTCTCCTTATTGTTTCTAGCGCGGGATCGCGGCAAGGCCAGGTTGCTATAGTGCAAAAAAATGCTGACTTCTCATGCTAAGTGAAAGCGAACTGTCGTGCTTTCAAGTTTGACTACAAGGCATAATTAACTAATTTACCTTTGGCTCTTTCCCTAAGAGATTCGGGAAGAACATAACAACAATGGAACTCAACCTAATGGATGCCTTGATGGTAATGCAGTTAAAAGAACAACTTAACTGAATAGTTCTTTGTTTGTGCCTAAGCTTAAGAATCAAGAAGCAAGCGCTAATTAAATAACTCCTCGCACCAAGGTTCTTTCATCTTGTACGCTTTCAAAAGGGGCTTACTTTTTCCGTGGAGGTACTCACTAAAGGTTTTGGAAGGGATGTGTGGCTCGAATCTTGAAACCATGACCCTATTCCAGACTAAACTCTCTGATTTTCCATACCCTCTTTCACACCTGAGCCAAAATTTAATGCCACCGTTCAGACCTCTTAAATAGAAACCAATTCTAATATACGATAGCAGCTAACCAGAAATAGGTTCCATTTGCGTAAACATCTGAGAAGGGCAGGGGAAATTATATGCCAGTGAATGTAATCTGCTGGCGGATACTGATCCTGTGATTAACTAGCATCCCAATCACGGGGGGGGGGGGGGGGCGGGGAATAGAAATACTCCAAATTGCTTCATGCTACAGAAACCAGAGGTAAGAGCCATCTTGGCTCTCATGTAGACTTTATGTTGCTTCGTACGGAAAACTGCAGTTGTATATATCTAGTAGTTATCAGGCGACGGAAATCTTGAGTGTTTCATACACCACGAGCGAAAGAGATAACAAAAATCATTTACGGTATTTTCGCCAGACTTTGAAATGATCGCATTTTTTCAAAGGCGAGACAACTTAAATCCTTTGACCTGCATCTTGATGTTGATCAAATTCATTGTTATGGTATCTCTTGAGAGAGGATAAACTTAAAATAATTTCACTATACATTAGCTTCTCACAGTTTGTAGCTTTTGTATGCTGTACTCATTAATTACGAAGTGAAAGCAGATTTCATCCTTGCAGTTTCAGACTCACAGGGGTAAGTTACCAAAAATCGTTCTCTTAGTATATTCCTTTTGTTGTCGCCATCACTTGCTAATTCAGATATCCAGGGCCAGTCACGTTTTTTCAGTGTATGAGAATCGCCGACTTTCGTTCACTTATATAGCAACACCCAAGAACCCAAACGTATTTCCCTCGATCTATAACGTTACCAAGTTGAACATGTTCAGTTCATTAATAAGCCTCAGTCAATACATTGAAAATCAAGTGTTTTTGACCACATCTACACAAGGTTTCACGATGAATGATAAAATATTCACCTAACTTTCACATACCGCAACATAACAATAAACGCGCAAGATCAGAGAAAGTCTTATAGCTTCAAAAAATGCAATTCTTAGTTAATTTTTATTGCGGGTTCATAAAATGATTAGACTTAAATATGAAGAAAGTAGAAAAAACATTATGCCAACACCTTATCTAGATTTTCATGGTTTTCCCGTTGGCATTGTGTTAACTTAGAGGCTAACATTTTGGCATTTTTAACAAAAAAAAGGTTAACGAACACTTCTGCCTGAGTTTTTTCTTCAGAAATTATCTATGGCTGTGCATTCTGTGTGTCCGTTCCCGCCTCATTACTTTCAAGTCTAGCCAGACATGAAAACTTAGAACCCCACCCTATTTCCTTGAAATGGAAAACTCGACCGTTTTTAAACACAACGCTTCAAATATTCTGTCTCCCATAGCGAAGCCAGAAAAACGTGGGTCCTGATTTTTGCAGCATTTAGTCTCAAAACTTCAGTTTGACGATTTGAGTTCACGAGATAAATTAACATAATTTTATGAGACGCTAATAAATACATTCTAATTGTAGGCAATAAATTAATTTAAGTAAGTTGTTTGGCACGAATTCCTGTAGTCCTATTGATCGCATATGATCGGAAAACTTTTATTTTTACAGTCGTCAAGATTAGGTTGTGCGATGCTGAAACCAAACGCCTCAGCTATCCGCAGAAGATCATTCACTGTCGTTCGCCTTCTTTTCATCTAATCTTTTCAATTCGCCTTTGTCATAGGGATTAGGAATTGTCGCTGTTTATAACTTAGAGAAAAATACGAAATTTTGCGCAAAAATTAGGTTCAGATGTGTGATCTTTAATGTATGAGCCACAGTATAATCTCGCGAACTTTTTCTTTTCCGCAATGTCGTCATGAAGGTCCAAATTCTTATATACAATTTCGACAAAACGCAAGTAAAATTATTTTTCAATTTAATTAGTATACCATTTGATGCCATTTTAATATCATGCGTGACAACTTACGCCCTGAATCTTGGGTTCTTGACTTGTGTATTGTATCGAGAAATCATTTCGCGCTAAAAGTTGCTATAGCGATCTTATAATTTCACATAAATTAATGCTCAAAATTTCGCACCAAAAATAGGGAGTAATTTTTCACCCTTAATATTAGACTTGAAGTTATGTGGGTTGATGGCCTTATCATTCATGTAACTGCATAAGATATTTTATTACGCTGATGGTCAAAACCTTTGTGCAGGACGGGCCGATTAAAAATAATTAAATAATTAAATTAATTAAAAATAAGTGCTTATTTTGTCAACAATGTTTTCCCTATGCATTCTTCTCGTATTTGTAGGTTATTTACACTTAGAGGATGAAGCTGTGTCGGGGATACCTTTTCTCTCTTTGGCTGTTGCTGGGAATATGCTCAGGTCATATATTTACCGTCCGATAATTAACAATTATTCACCGAAGTGGAGGTAAATATCCACCACTTTCACCGACACAGAGGTGAATAATTGTTTTAGTATATACCACACAAGCTGAATAACTAGCGGACCAAAGAGTAACTTTATCTGTGACACTATACGGACAAAAGCCATTTTGTTTTTCTTCGGCTGCTCGGAGGTGAATAGTACTTGGTTAATCACCTTCGAGCTAGCCAATAAGCGTGCACGAAAAGCACTATTCACTTGTGTGGTATATACTAACTTGTGATAATTACTTATTTTCATATACAACTTTTCATATATAATTTTTTCTTCGTCCCATGCTCGTGTCACGTTTATCACCGAGCACAAAATTCACCATCTTTATTCACTTATCACTACTAGTGTAATGTAATATTATCAAAGTGGAGCTGTCGATAACTGTATTTGTATAAGCAGCGAGATTTTATTTCTTTACTTTTTAGCTACCAACCCATGTGATTCAAATCCGTGCAAAAATGGTGGAACATGCGGAGAAGGTCCCAAGTGCCCTGGCCAATTTCAGTGTTCGTGTCCTCTAGGATTTCGCGGAGCAACCTGTGAAATTGGTAAAATTATGATAAAAATCATAAAGTTTTATATTCTTGCACGACTGACAGCTTGTAACTCAGAGCAAAATGCTTTAAGTTGCAAAATGTGATTTTCCATAGGAGGATCTTACGATGTCATTTTATTTTACATTTTTCACCATTAGCATACGGCTTAGCGCAACAACAACAACTTCAACTTTATTTATTTATAGTATAAATTCAGCACAAGAAAGACTGTTCCGCAAATAGCATTGCCGTGGTCACCGTGCTCGCTGGGAATTGTTAAATGGCGAGGAACCTACCTTTAACTTGATAAATAATTACAGGAGTACTTTCCCGACATACAGGTCACGAAGTGTAGATTATTGTGTGCTATTGATTCCTAAATGGCGCTGGTATGACGTGGAGTGTGAAAAGTGGAGGAAAGGAGTCGCTGTGTGTAAACGCCGCCCGTTCTCTGAGTAATTCTGAGGAATGCATGTTTCTTTGCGTGCTATTCCTGCAAATGAGAGAAGAAAACTCACATATGCCACTCTTTAATTGGTTAATTTGCTCGAAATTCAGCTGAAATCTGTATCATTATTCAGTTTTATTTTCTCTTCATGCGTTCTTTTCTCAATGCTTCTTGACACACTTTTCATTCGTTGAGGCCTTTGGTCCCCACTTAAACTATTAAATGTAGAAATAGCACCAACTCGGAAAAAATCCAAGTTTCAAATGAGATTTGAACTCGCCTCTCCGTGATCTAGCCGGATGCTCTAACCGATGAGCTACGGGAGACTTTAGGATAATTAAGGGTGAGATGTGGACCTTTAAACTTTTAGTTTGGTCGCTAGCTATTGCCGTTGTTCATGTAATGTTTTCCTGGACAAGGTTCTTTGTTCTGTATGCATAAAGCACGTTTGAATTTCCAGCTTGACACGCTTTTTACCTTGCCTGAGAAAGCTGTCGCCCAGGTCAAAATATGAGCTATATCCCTGGAGTTTTCAATTGCTACCTGAACAGTTCTCGTATTAGAAAAAGCATTAATTTTACTGTGTCGGAATACTAGAGTAAAGACTTTTCGTTTCAGTACTTCTGCTGATCGTACGGCTGCCAAATTGTGCCCCATCCGAGGAGTTCGTGAGATTGAAGCAACCCCATATAGCTGGGCCGTGTGCAAACGGATCAGTATGATGAGATGAGCTAAATGGCCAGGTTTAGAGTTGACACGTACACACTGGTTGAATGCTGAAAAAGAATAGAAGTTATTAGTATATAATTAAACAGTGGATAGTATTAAACGCGCGCGCTGATTGGCTCGTCAAACTCCGAATATCGTGTGCTATTTACCCCCGAGCAACTCAGGAAAAAATGGCGTCCCGGTTTGTGTCCGTGACAAGTGAAGAAATCATCCAAATTAACTTTTTGTGGTGTATATTACCTCACTGTTTTAGTATATACTAAAACAACTATTCACCTCAGTGTCGACGTCAATGTTGGATATTTACCTCGCCTCTTCGCGGCTCTGTAAATATCCACCGCTAGCCACCTACACTTCAGTGAATAGTTGTTTACTAACATGGCTTTTGCAGTTCTTTGATAACTTATCTTTTTCCCTGAAAGTCTTCTTAGCAGTTGAACACAGTCAAACTAGTATTTCATAACATATCAGTCAGTTTTACATTTCCATTTATTTATTATTTTCTCAAACTCATTAATTATTCACGTAGCTCTTACCCAACCAGAGCATCATATTCTGCTCATGTGGATGGGTTTAGAAACCCAATGAAAACCGAGTTGAAAACACGGCCGTGCTTGAAAGCCGTGTTTCAAATTATTTGAAACACGGATGCAAATTTTCTGAATCTGCATATTGATAAAGAAACAAAAATACGTGCCGATAAACAACTCTATTTAATCACACATTTTACGAAACAAACTTTAAACCTAAATTATTTACTGCAAACGTTGAATGTTGTTAACAACCCAAAACAGAAAAGGCCATTGAAATTCTCGCTCAATGATGGCGACCTCGTGTTTTGGTCCACTTTCAACCTTGCTGTACACTTCCGACCTCTGGCACTGACGTTAGAAATCTTATCAGACTAAATGCACACGTTACCTCGGAATAGCGCTGGCCACACACTTTTCCTCTTCTCCGCAAGTTTTAGGAGCTGTAAATCTACACTCTGCCATTTGCTTTGCAAAGCAACGTGTTCGCTCAGAACTGACAAACAGCTTCGTAACCACGTGACATCAGTTGATGAATATTTAAAAATTGTCCCAGCGCAGATATTAGGTGATAGGATCATGCACATCAAGCACATTTTTTTGAAGATCATGCACATTTCACGTCTCAAATACAATATTTCAGTTCAAAAAACGTATTGAAATGATAATTAAAACTAATTTTCTTTGTTTGAGAAGTAATTTCAAAAACTCGAGCTTCGGGTTTCATCAGGTTTCCAAACACTCGAAAACAATAAAACCACTCGGCCTGCGGCCTCGTGGTTTCAAATGTTTTCTCGCGTTTGGAAACCTGATGAAACCCTCGCACTCGTTTTTGAAAAAGTACTTGAATTTTACAATTTAAAGGTCTACAAAGCCCGCTTATAGCAGAACTAATCTGGCAGTGTGGAAGTGTGGAAGTTTGGCAGTGTGGCAGTGTGGAAGTCTGGAAGTCTGGAAGTCCGGGATTGTTTAAGTCTGGCAGTGTGGAAGTGTGGAAGTCTGGCAGTGTGGAAGTGTGGAAGTGTGGAAGTTTGGCAGTGTGGCAGTGTGGAAGTCTGGCAGTGTGGATGTCTGGAAGTCTGGCAGTGTCTGGAAGTGAGAAGTGTACCAATGATATTATCATTGCAAGTTGAATAAAATGCAACTTTAAATCAACAACCAATTTAACATAATAAATTTCATTTAATACAATAAAATAATCAATTTGAAATTACGGTAAAATTATTTCCATTTATTAATATATATATATTAAAATGTTCATTTTTATTGCATGAGCTCCAACAGTAACACCAAACAGTAACGGAAAATTGATGAAATATACATAATTATATTATTTTGCATTGTTTCTTCTCAACCTTACAAGAGACCAAACCACTCTAAAATTTCAAAATCAAGTATATACATGTAACCTCTAGGACTTAAAGACATATAGTTTTATACAGTGCATCTATATTAAAAATGCATAATCTATTTAATGATATTCAGCTCTTTCGTTATCCCATGTAAGGTGTTTATAACTCTTTATACTTCACTAAATTTATGCTCCATCTTGAACTAAGTCATTGCACTCCCCCGCTTGATTGTAATATAATACAACAATAACATTGTTAGCAGTACACTGTATTGTACACAATATAACCACATAAAGAAAAAGATATACCATGGGGTAAGAAACTTTGACTCAGTAGTCAGTAGGAATCCTCACACCACTTCCAGACATGTGTGGAAGTGCAGTTACATCATAAACTTGGTTTTGTTATAAAGATAGAGTGGTTTTCAATTGAGTGTCTTAAAACCAAACTCAAACCAATTACCTCTCAATTAGACTACTAGACTATTAGATTTCATTTGTCTAATTACTTTCAACACCCAACTGAGAACTGCTCTATTGGATCAGTCGTAATTTGTCACACATCAACAGTATGTCTCATAATATTGTTTGACACATTTATAACATTTCTGCAGGAAACAACTAAAAAACTTATCTAATTCTCTTTGTTCAGAAAATCCTGAATTTCAGCTGAGTAGCGAGACTTGGCAATTATGCTATTGCGTTTCCCTGTTGGCAAGTTAAAGTCATTCAAAGTAAACCACTGTTCAAACTCCTCCATGGTTATGTTTGTGTACTTCTTTAGCATGTCATTTGTGACAGACTCTGGGGACCGTTTAACAAATGCGACGGTTCTGTCCAAAGTCACAACTTCCCCAACCTTCATATTGCCATCCCCTAAACTTGCCAATGTTTCCATTGCATCTCTCACAAGGGGAGGTGTCCACTCTTTCCAAGCCTTTGAGGAGGCAGCTGCTCTCAGGTTGGTGATGGTGCAGACAGGGCCTGGGAATCTTTGTATCTTGTCCAAGAGGTTGTCAGCCTGTGGCTTCTCGTTTTCATCAACAAGGATCTAAAATAATGACAAAATTTCAATGTCAACAAACAAACCTGATTTATGAAACATTTCTACCTATCTCTGATCATATTCACAGGTGGAATTAAAAGATACATCATGTATGCCTCTGGAACTACACGTGGAACTGGGCCATATGATTGAAACAAGTGATGCCTTACATAACTGTACAAAACAAACAATGACACACTCAAGCGCAACAG
>CM042754.1:669640-695794 GCA_022496165.2 Catalaphyllia jardinei | reverse complement strand
CACTGTGCGCTCGGCTTTGGATTCATTTTAAACGCGACTGGTATCCTGTGGAGTGTGAATATTGTAATGAAGGAGTCGCTCTGTGTAAACACCATATGCAACTCCTTAACTGGCTAATTTGCTTGAACATAAGCTGAAATCGATATATCATTATTCAGTTTTATTTTCTCTTCATGTGTTCTTTTCTCAATGCTTGTAAACATATTTTTTATTCGTTCAGGCCTTTAGTCCCCACATTAACTATAAAATGTAGCAATAGCATCAACTCGGAAAAAATCCGAGTTTCATATGAGATTTGAACCCGCTGCCTTCGGTGATCTAGCTGGATGCTCTAACCGCTCAGGGGCACCCAACGACCGTTTTCTCTTGAATGCTTTTAAACGCTATTTTTTTGGCTGTCTGCAGTCCTTTTAAAGTTCTGTAGGTTAATTTAAGAGTGCGCAAAAAAATTTTATCTGTTCGAGTATTTTGGGGAAACTTGAGTATTCACGAATTTGTTAGGGCTTTTTTGTCCATTTCCTGAAAACGTAGGTGTTTTCAGCTTTCTGAAAATGAAAGCTGACCTTTTTTCGGTGCCAAAAACTCCATTCTTGATTTACAATGTAAAATTAAAAAAACACTGTTAATACGGGACTTGAAATCCGCCCTTAATGAAAACGTCGGTAGTGAAAATCTTCTTCTGTATTAATTCACACCGGATGTAGTTTCTTTTTCCATTGTTTTCTAGCTAGTTACCAATACCTCGCTTTTGTTTTCGTCTTTTTAAATTTAGTCATATTTTGAAACCGTCACTTCTGAGGATGTATGTTGTAGCATACGAAACGTGAAGTATAATATACCATGCGAAACTTTATTATGTTTATAACCGCTGTTTTTTTCTATTGAAAGTGACATTGATTTTGTGAAAATAGTGATATTGAATTCTATTCCTTGAGATGTTGTAAGATTTAAGGCTCTGTTCCTGGGCCTAAAACAGTTATAACGCAACATTAAGTTACATTAAGTCATATTTAACATGTTCAGCTGTTTAATACTGTAATTGTGAGTAAAACTTTTAATTTTGTCAAGAAAAAACCAAAGTTAGACTGAAAAAAGTGAAAAATAACAAGAAATCCGCCATTTTGGATGACATCATAGCAGTTTAATCCTTAAGTACTTGGGGTAGGCATTCGCGCAATGGTCCGGGTAGTTACACTTACATTTAAACAACAGTACAGTACTATAAATTTATATATGTCTGGATTTATGAAAACAGTGCTAAAGATTTTCCAAGCCTATCACCCTTATTTCACCTTGATTTCACTAAACTTTTAGGCCGCCTCCAAGCCATGTAAAAGGGCAAAAAATAGAGAAAGGACGGCCATGAAAGGAAGATAAACGGGTAAAAGAACGAAAAAAGGACTGACTTTCCTTTTAATTTTTATATCGTCACTTTTGTAGATAGTTTTTGGCGAGAAAAAAACACCCGCTTAGGGCGCGATATCAATTCTTCAGAACCGTTTTCATAAATCCAGACATATATAGAGACATATAAAGACATATATAGAGTTACCCTAACATACCAATGAAAGCTAACCGCAAGGAAAATAGAATAATCACGTCATGATCCGGTTAGTTGCCAATCGGCCGGCTGGCTGTCGGGATTATCATTCAGTCGTCTTGAACAATCCGATAAGGTGTTGGAGAAGGGTGGGGTGGGGAGAACTTGGCGACGACCGCTCAGTAACATCAGTGGAATGGTAATAGTTACTCAAGGAGCATCTCTGATCGTGGACAATTAGAGGAACTCCCAGGAATTCTCAAATCTTTCCTCTGGTATCACATTTTGCAATTCATAGATATTTTGCAAGTACAATTTATGGAAATAAAGGCTCTGGATCCGAGTTTCCTCCGAATAATTGTCGCCTTGTGTACCCTTCTGTGTTTAGGATTCTCCGGAGTTTATCAATGAAAATACTTTTGTATAACGAAAACAACCAGGTTCCCACGGAGTTAAGTAAAATATTATTATTATTTCAGGCTAACATCCAACACGACGCCATCTGTGACGTCAGCCAACCATGCATTTTTCCTCGCACATCACCAAATATGGTCAAACATGGGTCAACCCTTAACCCTTCGAGTTTCCGTTTTATTGACTTTGATGGCGTGGAAGTAATTTTAGAGCCATACTGCAGGCAATTAAACCAAATTTTTGCAGAAATATTATTATTAGCATCGAACTTAACATACGGATACGAGGTGACCATATGTCTGCTACGTTGTTTTGTTGGATAGTTTTGCCATTTAGAGAAAGGAAGAATTTTATACGGTTTAGTAAAAAAACAAATCATTGTATTGCATTTACAAATTTTTAACACAAAATTGCTAAATTGTATTCTTTTTAAATTCTCAGCCTATTCTTCAGTTTATTCTTCAAATATTATTAAAACTGTTTCGAAAGTTTAAATCTCGATATTCTTATAAAATATATTCTTAGGAAAAAACGTTTGCGATGATTTCGCCCCTTAGCAACCCTAAATATAAAACTAAACATTTTTAGTATAACTTCCCATAAAAAAACACAACCTTTGATGGAGAAATTACCATGCTATTCACTGCGTTCTTGTACCTTGCATACATAAGTTATAATTCATATGAACTTACTGTTTTATTTTCCAAGAAACGTAATTTAGAACTCCATCAATTGCTCGGCCGGAGAATGAGATAAAAGTCTCGATCAGCTAAGTCTGATGCGAATACGTACAATCGCCTCAAACTTGACAAAGCAAATCAGAGTTTTTTTTACAAGCAGAATGATTATGTGATATTTCCACTTAAGCCATCTGACGTAAATTCGCTTGAAAGTATTTTACAAGTGAATTTATGAAAGTAGCCAAGAGGCCCTCGCTGTTCAAACCTCAATACAATAACTAATTCATTCCTTTATTCCTAGCAGTTTTAAAATTCCCATTACCTTTCAACCGCAACTGTTTTTCTTCGCAGACATTTATTTTGAATTTTCTGTTTCTACAAAACGCAATTCATACATTTGTTCAAGAAAACAACGGGAACAAGCTCTTGTTCCGGCAGAACTACAGCAAGGTCAAAAAGATCAGGCGAAATATTGTTTTGAGTAGAAATATAGGCACGAGACTCGAATTTTTTTACGATCAACTCCAGCGTTGACGATTGTTTAACAGTTCGTTGTACACATTATTATACCCTGGATAAAGGAAAACTAAACATACAAAAAAACAAACATCATTGTCAAACTCGGACCTTGAATTCAGATCAAAGGGCGCAAATCACGCGAGATCAGCGATTTCACTTCCGGTTTTTACCGTTGACGTAATGGAAGTTACGCTTCAATGAAAAGAGAGCGCTTTTAATACTCTGGGCACGACTCATTTTGTTGTTCATCAGCTGGTTTTTAAGTCGCATTTTTTAAGTTCTTGACCGCAGAGGAGTGTTGAATTTCACTGTTGTATGTAGACGTTACCTAAAACGTTTCGACTGGATGCTGACACGCCAGTCAACAACTTGTTGGGTGTGCTTTTCGAAGACAGATACTTCCTCATCAGGATTTCTATGCCCATAAATGTCTTTCTGATTAGTCACTGCCAAATATTCGCCAGAAGTGATGAAGCTCAAATGTTGCAAATTAAAAATGTGTACAACAGAGTACAACAGAATATATTTGCAATTAACCGGAAATGCAACCAAGAGGAAGCGATGCCCAATTCGTTCTAACATGTGATTGGTGAATCGTCAGTCACTCCACTGTTTATGCCTTGGGCGCATGCGTCAATCTTGTTGAAAGCTTCCTCTTGTGTTGGAACTATTGTATTTTTTGCAGCAAATTATTTTAGTTGTTCAAGAACTTGTAGGGTCTTGGTTTCCTTCGGTTGTAAACATTTGGTTAGTGCCATGAGACAGAGAAAGGATATTTCGTCTATTGCTTGAATTCCAGCGAATGGAAACGCTTTGTTAATTTTTCGCAGGAAATTTGTCGCACCTGTATCTCTTCGATATTCCGTCGTAAAAACCGGTCACATAAGCAACAGCAATGTTCATCAAAAACTTGGTTGTATGTTTTGCAAGACAGCGATCCAAGAAACGCCATGAAGAAAGAATTGACTCCTAAAAACAATGGCAGGGACTGAAAATCGAGGTAAGTCTTAGTTATGACAAAGACTTGTATCGTGGCATTAAGATAAGCTCAGCATATTTAAGAGTTCGTCGAATTTAAGGATATTGTCTGAATCAGAATTTAAGCTTATATCGTTCTTACTGTGCTAAAAATGCCTTGGACATTTTTATATAGCTTTTTTCTTTATTTATCCTAACTTGGGTTACAGCTGTAGATAGACAAGAAGATCTACCCGCTTTACGATATTCTCAACGTTATAACTGTCTGATAACCTGACATGACTTCCATCAAAAAAATTAATTGGGATCAATACCAATTTCGCGAAGCTAAGTTTCTAATCTCTAGTTTCAGAAGATGTTAGAGCTTCCAGTGCATTAGAAAATGGTTTTGTTTTGCCATGGGGGCAGCCACTTGAACGACAGACCTCCACAGCAGCGTATGCATTCGATGTAACCCCCGGCGAGTTTGTTCTGAGGACATTGTTTGCGGAATTCACTGTTCTCGCAGAAAAGAAGATCGAAACCATTCTGAACGAGCCTTTGGTGAGTTTTTATATAATTCTTGGGTTTTATTGCAATGGGGCTCTCGATGGCAGGATTAGTGAAAGATTAGAGAGCGAAATTATATTTATTTTTCGCGTAAGTAAGAATCGGAAATTTTACCCCCGCGCTCGAGTTTTGTTTACTACTTTTGACCTTATCGGCGCTTATGTGCAATTTAAGAATAATTGATAGATCGAGATTTATCTCATAATGAAACCGTTTTTCACATTTAATGAGGGTGTTTTGGAGAAAAATGTGGATCTACTTTTCACCAAATGGGCGAGATAAAATGCCCACTGTGAGAAACAATGCTCGATCGCCATTGCAGCTTGTCCTGTGGATAAATGTGCTATACTGACGGTATTTTGTTTAACGTTGTTTGCTACATGTAACATTTTAGAAATAATTTGCAATCTTGTACGGTTGAAGTCGCGCTGAAAGCTTCAAGTCTTGGCCTCTCAAAAATGCAGTAATCTCGTGATTCTGATGTAAACAAAGTTGTTTTCCTACGATTTGTGTACACAGTCAACTGATCGTTGCATAACCTATCACCAGCAAGACACTCTCTCGGGTTTTCGAGCTTGTCTTTGAATTATTTAACACAATGCTATCGCCACAAACACCCATGGCCAGAGTGAAAGATTAATTTACTGCTGAAATCTGAAATCTCATTTATCCACAATTGATCTTGAATGAAGCACATAAGTTGAGATTTAACATTGTTTTCTCTACATGCAAGTTGCCTGTCTGTTAGTCACAAATAGTAATAGGCCACATTTGTTTTCACATCACGTGTTCTGGTCTCCTGATGTGTGATATTAATAATTGTTCAATCTGTGTATTGTGGGTATTGTTTGAGTTTGTGTGGCCTGATCCTTAAGTTGAATTAGGTGGCTGCTGAGTATGCTTGATTAATCAAGTGTGAGACCATGACATTGTATTTTTTTGCAGTTAATTGTTCTTTGGTCTAAGTGAAAACTCCATGGGGTCCTGTTTAATGCTGAATTTCAGCAAGTCAGTTTAGGATCAGTTCAATTTTTTCGTGTTACCATGGTTTTAGAGGACTCTAAAGTATAAAACTACTGTGTCATGCAATTAAGGCTTAAATCATCTAAACTTGCCAAAACCACAAATCTATACAATCTGAAAAATTTATTTCATTATACAATTAGCTGATACTGGACTTACCAGTTATTCTTCTGAAATTGTTAAGATGGATTCTGCTCAAAGTTCGAGCAATCAGTGCAAAAATTATTTACTAAAAGTCTACTTGCAAAACATTAACTTTTTGAATACTATTTAAAACCTCTCTCTGTGTTTCATTTCTTTAAGTGACCCCGGGAGAAAATCCCCAAGCATTCTCGACAAATTTAATGTCAAACCTCATAAGAATGCTTCATGCATATGTGACTGTGTTTTCAACTAACGCGTAACATGTGTTCTAATTGAAATATGTATAACTTAAAGGGTCAGGGTCAGCTAGAGAGCTTAAATCTAGATAAAATCTTTGTGCCTTTCTTAAAAATATTACTATGGTTTTTTTGGTAACTTAATTTTGCTCGAATCTTTTGGGAAAGTCATCTTAATTAGCTCATTCACTCATTGTAAGTAATATATCAAACAGGAAAGGCCTTGTTTGATACCCATTGGTATGAAACCAGCGATATCGATAAGCAGCCATAACCTGTAACACCTATGTCTGAGTATGATTGATGGGCCCTTGATGAAAATTACAGGAGATTCACCCAGAAAGTAACAAGCTTCTGATGTGGATTGGGGTGGGGTGGGGGGGGGGGGGGTGGGCGGGGGGGGGAAATCATCCAAAAATAATGACAGCGCTGGAATTACCTTATTGCAAGGAATCTTGCATGGTTTTAGTTGATTTAGGATACAGACATACATATTCTTGTTTCTTGAGTGGAATGTATTTCGTAGAGTGCTCATTTCTTAAATACATGTAACTTTGCAAAAGTTCAGGCTTGAGGAGTAATCATTGTTAGTTTATTTTGCAACTCTGTAAAAGACTACTTATCTATGATACTTAAAATAGCTACTGGTAAATAAGCATTATGCCATTCTAAAAGAACTGGATGGAGTTTGTAAATTAAACTATAAGTGAACTATATCACTATTAATTTAAAACTTGCTAATGTGCCAGTTTGAGTATGTTCAGTTTTATGGAAACTGTCAGGTGAAGTTTTATATGCATAGACATATTTGAATGTGTTACTATTGCAGGAGAGACCATTGTCAAAGTCTCTTCAGAAAGGTGAAGATCCTCAGTTTGACCAGGTGTGTATTGTAGAAACCTGCATCTCTTAAATTAAGGTTGATATGCAAAATCATCCAAACATATTTTAGCAAAGTTTCCCAGGAATTGACTTAGCTTTCGAGGAGATGTCAATTGTTCAGTAGTTTATAAGACTTTCCTACTGGTATCAGGGTGAGAATACAGTAGGTTGGAATCTGATCGTCCCACACATGCCACACAGCTGTTCAACATCATCATCATTTCTCTTCATATCTCGTGTTGTAACCATCATTTAATTTGCGTTATATTTCAGTTGCTGAATTCTCTGCATATTGTTGCAGAGTACAGTCTTCCATCTCTTCTAAAAACTCTGTTTAAGTGGTATGAGAAACAGGTAAGATTTAGACTCAGATTCAGGGTTTCTTGTGCAACTACAGGGTTGTCACAAAAGTTTCAAGTAAATACCTTGAAGCAAATAACTAAAATTATTTGTGGAAGTAGGCCATTGAGTTTGCAAAGTAACTGAGCACTTTTGAGAACTCTGCAAATGACCTTTTTTGTGTCAAAAGATGAAAGCCTGATAGCTAGCTGGTAGAATGGTGAATAGTTTGGTCTCAACTTGACACTAAATAGAATCTTTTGAAATTTATTTTTCAATAGCAAAACAAAACGGGCGAGTCAGAAACAGATGGACATAAAAGCAAGATCTCAATCACGCGACCTAAAGGGTATGGCTACACATGCATTCATGAACAGTTGTAAATCACTGGCTGATTTTAACAGTCTGAGTTTGATGTACCTTCATCATAGCACAATCTATTTTACCTTCACCGTAGAAGCCTTTAGCATGATCGGGGAGGCCTTCTCTCTCCCGGATTGTGCTTCCGGGCTCCACTTTCCCTCTCTCCCTCCTCACTGAATGCCTGCAACACAGGCTACCTTCATACTGGCCAAAATCCAGCTGGTGATTAACTCTTTCCCAGGAGGCAAATTTTGGTGGCAGTCAGTGCTTAGTGATAGCCCCAGGTGCTGATAATGAAACTCTGCTGAGGTATACTGTATAATGTGTTCCATTGTGGTTGGTTGTACAAAATGTACAGTTTACAGATTCTCTGGTAGAGCTTCTCTACCAGTACAGAGACAGACAAATGTAATGTCAATGTTTTAAGTGCCAGATAATTTAACAACACAACTTAACAACTCCCCTCTGGTGTCTTATTATTAGTGGCAGTGAATCACCAAAGCTCCAGAGTAAATTCTACCTTAACAAAGACCATCTGACAGAAAGACGAGATGTAAGTACTGTTATCACCATATCACTGTGATTCATGCCGTCCATCCCTTGTTATACTGTAGTTTGTTGCTCAAGATTGCTTTTAATTAGGTGTTAGTGCATTAATTTTACTGATTTAGGACAGTTGAACACATACAGTGTACATGTAATTATGTGTAAGTGATGTATAATTATTGTTTCCTTTTGTTTTCCAGCTTGCTGTGGACTTTTTGTTTTGTTTAGTTCTTATTGAAGTCCTAAAACAGGTAAGTTAGACAGTATGAGTCACAGTTATTAGCAATTTGTGACCTCTGTACATATACAGCTTATGACTCTGTTATTTTTCATTGGGTGACAGGCCCAAAAAGCAGATCTACAGACACACAAAGCCAGGCAGACTAGTCATGGACATGTAACAAGTACACATTTAGTGGAACTTTGCCTCTAATTTGTTGGCTGATGTTATAAACAACCACTTAATTTTTAAACTACATTTATCACTTGAAAATGAAGTCAAGGTGACTTCGAAACATCGTGTCATATTGCTCATTTTTGTTACAAAACTTTGTCTCTGTCAAGATTATTGGTACATGCATATGGTATATATATCTAAATCCAAGACTAGATAACATTAATTTATGTACTGTAGGCATGTATGTAACTCTGTATCTGATGGTTTTGTAATTTAAATTAAACTAAACAATTACTACATGTCAGCGCTCCAAGCTGTGACCATTTTGGTTCCCATGGCGAGTGGGAAAAAGTTTTGGTGACCAAAATTTTGGCAAAAGCCGGGTGATGGTGACCATTTTACAGTTAAAAGTCGCCAAAAGGTGACTTTTTGAAAAAGTGAGCTTGGTGCGCTGCATGTAAGTAACAATTACTACATACATACATATTTATTTTTCAGTTGCCTGTTCACCCAGTAAATGATGAGTATATTCAATACATTCTGTCACTGGCATTCAGGCATTTTAAACTGAGAGACAGTTATGCTGCTGCCCCCACCTCGGCCAGTGGAGAAATTATTGCTGTGTTGTATGCCGAGGTTATTAGTGTGCTGGCCCAGGCTTGCTTTCTGCCCGTACGGAAACGATTTGTGGCCGAGTTCAAAGAGCACCAGAACAACCCTTCATCCTTTGTGAATATTATTTATGGAATGAAGTATTTAAGAATTAAGGTTTGTACAGTTATCTTTTAGCTGTAACTTGCTCATTTCTACCAAGCTCAAAATTTTTATGTATAACTGGATCCGGCAAAAATTATTTTTTTCATAACTTTCATTATTTTTTTTATTTTTCATTAATTTTTGATTCACATTTATTTTCAGTTGTATCCAGTTGAAGAATTGGAAGAATCCTTTAATTTTATGAGGGTAGGTACATGATATAAATTGATACATGTATAAGTAGTGGACCATAGATTTACATGTATTTTCAATTATTGAAATTTGTTAATAATGCACTGTTCGTTACACGGTGCTGGAATTGCCTTCAGAGTGAACCTTACTTTTGGCTCTAACACCTATAAATAGCTATTTTTAATGAACTTGCACAAATTATACATTACTAATAAGAAGGACTTTAACTTCCCAGTTATTAGTCTTAAAAAATTGTTGCTGTTTAACTGAAAAATCTCTTTCTAACATGAATTTTCTTCTGAATGAGGGACCAAGGTATTGTTATCTCTGTCAACAAAAAAGTTCAACTTTAACAGTTTTTATTCATTTCAGGAATGTGCTGCCATGTTTATAGACTCCAGGGAGAAGGAAGTAAAGCATGCTTTTGCTCTCATGTTTGTGGAAATCCTTCTTCCAGTAGCGGCAGGTGCTAATAGAGAGCTGAATGTGCCGGCTTTGAAGGGTTTTGTAGACATGATGTACCATCATACGTTTGAACTTGCAAAGAAGACCAGACACAGCCAAGTAAGTGTAACAGCTGCATGTAGTACCATGAATTAAATATTATTATAGTATTGAACTTCTTTGCAATGTCCTAGTGTGGACCAAAATTTAAAACTGGCTGTTTTGAGGAGGCTCAAGTAAGAACTATATGTACATGTAAGTGTGCTGATGAAAACCTCGTCAACCGTGGCCTTTTTAGTGAGAGGTTGCCATTGAGAATGGAGCCATTAGTGGAGGTTCTACCAAATGGTGCTATGTGTTTGCAGTTAGGCTTAGTCATGAATCATGTGATCATTACAAAATAATAAATTTATAGCGGAATGGTTGACATACAGAAGTAAAATATAAGACACTGCTAAGAAAATACGTACGGTACTTTCAGAAATGTCTGATACATGTACACCTGTTTACCTTGAATCTCTCATCATATGGTATTGTAATATTTTTTGCAGTTGGTTTTATATTTTATTTGCAAGGCTGGTTGCTCATTCTCTGTCTTGAGGTCTTGTGTCCAGATATTCAATACTAGGTTATTACATGACTTTCTCCAGGTCTTTACTCAGGATAGGGCAGTTCCAGGGCAGGATGCCTGCTAGTAGAGAGGAAGTCAGTTGATTTACTCTTCGGTCTCATCATCTCAGCTATTAACTGGTTTCATATGTAAAATTTTCCTTGGTTGAAAAGTATTAACTCCACACTAACTGCAAAGCGTGATGATTCATTACTATTTTTTATTTTACTTTTATTACTTTATTTGCAGCCCATTTATCCACTTGTGACTGTGTTGCTTTGTGTCAGCCAAAAAGCATTCTTCCTCAGTAGTTGGCCAAGTTTCCTTAACATGTGTTTGGGAACTCTGAAGGTAACATTGATCTTACTAGTAGAATTCAAGGAAATTGCACAGTAGTAATCAACAAACATATACGTTGTAAATGGTTAGAGCAAGAAACAATAAAAAAAATTGTAGGTTCTCTATTCACGTCAAGAATAAGCTGGCCGCAGCTAATAAATGTCTGTGTATTCTTAGAACTCTTAGGAAGGAAGGGTATTGTCAGGCGGAGTTGGATAAATTATTCAGCGCTATAGTTTTGCCTAAGCTTATGTACGGAATATCTGTATATGGTTTATCCCCGCCAGAACTTATTATTATACAATGTTTCCTGGATTGTTATTCTTTATACCACACCCTTCCTAGGATTAATCCTGCTACCCTCAAGCTGAATCAAGTCAAGCCTACACTTCCGATTTGTAATACTGAGCATTTTAAAAATTATTCTTTTTATTAACAGACTTGTTTTAAATACAATTTAGCCATTAGTAATAAATACATATTGAGCACATTTTTAAGTATTTATTAGGTATAATCTATGTAACACTTGATATGTACTCTATCAGTGAAATAATGACTATTACTATTACTGGTACTGTTACCTGCAAGCTCAAGTATGCACACTATAACTAATGGTGCTCTTTGATCTTACCTGCAGCAAAGGGATGTTAAGATGCAAAAAGTAGCAATGGAGTGTTTATACAGATTAGTCTGGTTAGTGCTTTGATTGTATCAGTCTGATTTTATTCTGTCTCAAAAGATTAAACAGGCCAGTTCTGACGTTAAAAGTTGTAATCTGTAACCCTAGTGTCTTACAAAAGTTGTATGTGTGTGCTAGACCTGGAATTAGCTAATTGTGATGAAGAAGTTTTGATAATGCAAGGCCGTGCTCTAGCAGTGCCCGGTCGCCCAGCTTCTATCTTCAGGCGACAAGAAAAACATACCTAGTCACCAGGCCAGGTGACCTCCTTTCTGAGATGAAACGGTCTCACAATAATTTACCTTTGCCTTTTTCATTTGGCTCAGTTTAGAATGTTTAAATTCATCTGTGAAGTCACAACATCGGTTGCTCGATGACTCGGTTCAATCACTGGCCTGCGGTGATATGGAGAGCAGTTCCCTTGTATGCTTAATATAGCATCAACAGAAAGTCTTCTCAGTTCTTGTGGTTTGTATAATGTACATGAAAAGTCCCTAATTGAAGGAGAATGTAAACTAAATTATAAGAAGCACAGAGGGAAAAGAGGGAAAAGGGACTTAATTTTTCTACACATATCAACCATTTTAGCTACAAAAACATGTAAACTTTGTCTTTTGCTGTGGACCTTTAACCACAGTATTACATGTACAAAAATTACATAATTATGAACCTTTTATCTTTAAAACAATTCAAGACATTTTTATTTAGGGTTCATTTAGATAATTATAATTAATTTACATGTATGTACCAGTTAATGAACTTTTTTTATGTTTTTTTTGTTCGGGCTACCAAGCTTGACTTCTGGGCACCCTACCCTACATATACAAGGTCTGGTGCGCGAAGGGCTTTCTAGAATTTTTATTAGAGCACAGCTTTGTAATGGTACATGACTGTATATGTTTATCTTACAGGGTGTACATGGTCAGAATCAAGGGAGAGAGTAACACAGCAACAGTCGGGTAAACGATTAAACATAAAATAAAAAATAATATCTGACAACGTGCCCTCGCATCAAATAGATTATGACATTAACGCCTGGGTTGTTTTAAAGTTGGATAATGCTCTCCACAGGATAAATTACTATCCACAAGATCTAGCATGGTTTGTTTTGCTAATATCCACTGGATAGTGATTTATCTGGTAGCCTTTAAACAACCAGGGCCAAGAGAGGAGGAAATCTTCTTGACCTTTAATGCCAGGGAAACTAGGACGAGTTGTGATAGTGTTGGCCAGTTGAGACTCAGTGCACCTTTATCTTTCACTCAGAAGATCATATGTAACATTATAGTGGGCTCTCAGATATAGAGTCAAGGACACATGTTTTATTGATAAAAAAAGTAAGACTGACATTTTTACGGCACCAAATGTTTAAATTGTACTTAAGCCTTAGTAAGTTTAAACTAGTCATTTATCATACTCTTGGAGAAATTTGTGTAAGCGATCAAGTGTAAATTTTAACTGCATTAAACCATTGTGTAGTTTCTTCTGTAACTGTAACTGACTGCAAGAAGTTTAAACTTTGGAAACTGTGTGCACATCTACTCACTCAGTACTACTGGACTAAAATTACATTACTGTTCTGTTATTGTTTTTCTTTTAATACTGCCTGTAAAAGCAGGTTGATGATGTATCAGAGTTTGTCACTGGGCACATGGAAAAGTGTCTGTTGTCCCTGTTAACGAGTGTCCGCAATAAGTGTGTTAATTTTATAGATGAAATATGAGCTTTTCGTTGGGACAAACGTAATTGTCCGTAATATCAGGCTGTCTGTATTAAGCGGGTGTCCGTAGAGTGGGGTTCCACTGTATCTTTGTCTTCATCCCTGTGTATTCCATTAGGCTCCATGCAGAGACAAGCACGTCATCTCTGTCCTTCCTAACCCTCCTTTATTTCCCTCTAGCCGGCTTCGAAGCATCACCGATGTGCTCTTTCCTCGTGGTTCCCGTGCTGTTGTTCCAAGGGAAGCCCCCATGAACTATTTTGTGAAGATTATACAGTTTATTGCTCAGGTAATTGACTGTCAGTTTGAAAGTCACTGCGGCTAAATATTACGAGCCTGCCTCACTAAGTTTGAAAATTGTTTTAAGTTACTAAGATTGAATTACGGTATGTATTGACATGACATTTCTCTATTATCCAGGAGAAGCTGGATTTTGCCATGAATGACATCATCTTTGATTTACTTAGTATTGGCAGAACGACAAGAGCCATAAGCCCAGAGGTATCTTTGACTTGGCATCTTACATGTATTCTTCTAGTCAATTTTCAAAACTACTTGTTATATCATTACACTGGAATTGAGAAATTTTAATTTTCAGTGGTCAAGCAAAATATTATTTTTTGGTCCATCTTTGTTTTTTGCGAAAAATGTATTCCAAAGTGATTATGCTATTTAATATGTAGTTGTATTAGTTAAATCTGAGTGTGAGTGTTAATGAGTGTTTAGTACTAATTCTTGATTGATACACTTCTTACATATTGTACAACTACAAGTACTTGACAGTTATTGTTCATAAATTCCTTTTGTTTTTTTTAGAGAATGAACATTGGTCTTCGTGCTTTCTTTGTTATTGCCGATGGCCTCCAAAGAAAGGTAAGTAATAAGTACTGATGGGTATCTGAAATGACTTACAGATTGTTCCTGTTGCTCTCATCATTACAAAACTTAGTCGAGTGGAGTAGCTTGTATGTAACATTTCCTGTTGTATCTAGAGCCTGTCTTGTCATAGAGCATACAATTATGCACTTATTTGTGTGTAGGAAATAATGTTATTTGGTTTTATTAATGATACGGCTTTTTCTGGTAGCCGATATAACATATGCTCTGATTGGCTTAAGTTGTATGGCATCATTCTCCTGTAATGCCCATGAGCCTATGAGAGGCTTGCAAAAACAAAGCAAAAAGCCATGTGATAATCAACTTATTAACCTTTAATGTTTGGTCTTTATAGAAAAATCTCAAACCTCAACCTTGCTGTATTGACTGAGCGCTTGCTTGGTCTGAGATCTTTCTGTCAAGACGTCACTCTTGGTTAATGAGTAGTTATTCTTGCCACACCATCCAATTACTATCTGACGTTTGTCACTAAATTTCTCTTAAAAGGGTGCTGAAGCACCGGCCATGCCTACTTCCACTACACCTTTACCATCTGGAAGTACAGTGAGAGTGCGACGAGTAGCTTCCATGAAGAATCTGACTGAGAGTCAGGCAAGCAGTATTGGATTAGCAAACTATTACCATAGGTATGTTTTGTGTCACATGCTGGTGAATTGTCAGTTTTATCAATACAGTGGATTAGCTAATGCATGATGTTTTCAAAAATCTTGGTCTTGACTTCAAACGACTTAGTAGTTGTCTTGTTGCCCCCAGTTTCATTTCTGAAGTCTTTGTTCCTTACTGCACAAGCTTGACAAAACAAGTGACTGTAGAGTGTGCCATTACAGGCTAGATGTTTACTGGTCTTAAAAATACTGCAAATGAACGCAAGTAAAACATCAGCATCTCAATTGAGCCACGTGTTTGTCAGCTAGACATGCGCAATTCAACTGGAAGGTAAATATTTTCAAATTTCAAATTGGATTTTTCCAGGGTTGCTAGTTTTCTGACCACTGGTCAAGGTAAACAAGGACTCTAGGTACAAGGTTGTTGTTCGCCTCTACTTTGACAGGGAGAAAGAAATCTAAAGCTTGCTAGGAACTGCCATGTTGCATATTAACCTCACCACTCTCTTGTTTTTCTCAGCGTTCGAAAGGCACTAGATAGCATCATAAGAGCATTAGATTCCCAAGTTGGTAAGCCTATGATGATGACAAACCCACATTGTTCTCACAAGGAGCCAGAAGAAGTTGCTGCGTAAGTGTGATTATTTTGTAACAGCTGGTCTGTTTTCTGTTGCTTGATGCATATTTCAGTGGGTTCCTCGTCTCTTTGATGTTCTTCCTTTCACTTGGCCTATTTTATCTTTCAGGGGTGAACGAAAACCAAAGGTTGATCCAAAAATTGAGCTTTACAGGACTTGCATTGCTGCCATACCAAGGTATGTAATATTAAATTTTAGGAAAAAATCTCAATTATGAGCTTCAGTGAAGAACAAGTGAAAATGACCTAAGATATGCCTGTTTTTATTGTGGCATTGTACTTTGCTTACTACGACTGTGTCTTTAATGTTTATTGACTGTACAAAAGGTGCATTCCTGAAGGCATGACTAAAATTGATCTTGTGGATCTTCTTTCCCGTCTAACTGTGCACATGGATGAAGAATTGAGAGGGTAAGAAAAGTTGAATTATTAGACATGTGTGCATTCAGATCAAACAGTCTTGACATTGCATTTCCTGATCTCATTATTATAGGTGTGTTTGTGTATAACAGCTTTGTTTCATTTATTATTAATTTTTATGCTGCTCTTCATATGCAGGCTGGCCCTTTCATCTCTTCAGTCTTTTGTGCTTGACTTTGCTGAATGGAGAGAAATCACTGTCTTAGGTACAAAATAATAAAACTAAGATGAATTGTTTCCTTATTTTTTAGCTCGAAACACCCTTGTCAAATTGGCTCTGTGATAACTTTTTTTCAATGTGCAATCTCTTGCAGGCTTCATTAATGTTATACTGCGTGAGATCCAAGATAACGTGCCGTCATTGCTGGACAGTGCACTGCGCATGTTGTTACAACTGCTAGCTCACTGGAAGACTGCCATCTCTGCTGGTGCTGGAGATGAGGTGGGTCAGTACTAAAAAAAAATTAGCCAGTTACAGTGTACTTAAATTATTAAGAGTGTATCCAAGAGAAAACCAGGCAGGAGGTGATACAGCCCAAATCACCGATTTTGCTCAAACTCCTTGGCATAAATGTTTTGTTTGGTGAGTAAAATAATGATTATGGCAAAAACTTAGGTTAAAATATTATATCCCCTTCAAGTTAGAGGGACCCCCTCCAAAAATGGCTTTTTGTCACTAATTTGTGCATATTTAATTAGCTGTCTTTGATTTAGCTTTTCTACAACACAAAAGGCCATGTGAAAATGAAATCCACTGCATCATGTTGTTCTATTATTAGTCTCCAAGCACAGATATTCATTTGAACCAGACAATTTCATTTCTCTCCACAGCTCCATCTTGAGTAAGGGGCATATTTTGTAGTGTTGTAAAATTGTAAACTTGTTTAAGAATTATTTGTCCTGTAATCTAATTAAGTGTGTAAAAATTAAAATGTAAATTAAATACCTCTTTTCTGACCTTGTATCTATTTTCAATTAATAAGTGGTGGTCACTCAAATAGTTTAGCTCTTTAGTTATTTTGGGTGACCAGCAACTGTATGTATTTTTAATTCATTTCTTGTTCAATTAGTTATTATTTTAGTTAATGTTACAGTTCAAATAAATCTTGTCTTGTCTTGTCTTGTCTTGTTGTAAATAGCCTTTAATTAATGGCAAATATCTGCACTGGGCAACAGCAAATATGCATTATTCTAACATGGATAGTGAGAGCAATCACTAAACTTCTCAAAAAAGCCATAAAATTTTTCGGGACCTCATTATTTTTTCTGTGCTGGCATACTGTTTACATAGGACTTAAGGATTTTTGGCCACTTTATGAACATTCACTAAAACATAAAAGCCATTTTTCTGTCTTAACGTAGCTTGAAATTAACAAGACACATCTTACTAAGAATTTTCCTATCAATGGAGGAAATACCTCTAACTTGAAGAGAATAAAATATTTAAACTTAAGTTCTTGGCATAATCATTTACTCACCAATCCCAACATTTACATGTATGCCAAGTTTGAGCAAAATCGGTGATTTGAGCTGTATCACCTCCTGCCTGGTTTTCTCATTGACACACTCTTAATTATGCGGATCATGATTTTTATATAGCTAGATGTAACACATGTTGTCTGTAGATGTAATAATTGGTACTCAATTGGCAGTCTAAATTATTTGCTAACATTTTGGCAACTCATCCTGTACAAATTTTCTTGAAGCCCCCTGCAGCGCTCCAAGCTGCGACCGTTTTGGTCGCCACGGCGAGTGGAAAAAAAAATTTTGGCAACCAAAATTCTGGCGAAAGCTGGGTGATGGCGACCATTTTACAGTTAAAGGTTACCAAAAGGCGACTTTAAAAAATTAGGTTGGAGCACTGCCCTGTAATATACTTGTACAGAGTGTCCAAATAATTTTATGTCTGGTATTTTGTAGAATTCTTCTTTTACATCTAATTACTGGCTTGAGTATTTGAGGCAGCTATTTTCTGTACTAGTGTAACATGTCTGTGCTTGACAAATGTTATGTGTGTCATTCTCTAAAAGTATCATTTGTTTGTATTGTTAGCCTGGACAAGATGTCCAGCTGGAATTGTCTGCCCACAGTCTGGCGAGTGACAAGGAAGTTGATAGGATAACTGTTCTTCACAGTGTGGAAGGCTTTGCCCTTGTTATGCTGTGCAGGTATAGTTGCTTCTTATTTCCTGTTCTTTTTTTTCTTTTTTGCTGCGTGCATATAAACCTTTTGTTTTTTGTCAATTGAGTTTGCAACAGGTATCTTCTCTTAAAGTGGTACTACCCCTCTCCCAAAATTCTTTTTTTCTTTGGGTTTCAAAACTATGTTAATTAAAGACTAATTGACCCAAGTTTTAAGTTCTGATTTTAAAAAGACACCTGTTTATTTTAACTGGAATTTTCTTATTTATTGGTCAGCCATTACTTATTTAAAATCTTTAGAGAGCTGGGTCGAGAAGAAAATGACGTCAATTACTTACCAGTTTAAGAACGCAACGCGTGTGTACGCGGCTTAATTAATATGCAGCCCGGGAGTTTTGGGCTTTCAGACCTTTAAACCCACATTTTGCATATATAATAAATTGCGTTTACATGCTGAAATGTTAAGCTAGTGAGTAAATGATGTCATTTTCTCTAGAATCCAACCCTCTGATGTCCTATCGGTCAGTTTTGAACGTGAGTAATGGCGGACTGTCAAACCCAAAACTTACACTCAAAATAAACAGCCTTCGGATCAAACTCAAAGCTCTAAATTTTGCCAGTTAGGTGTTAAGCAAACACGCTCACAAAATTGGAAGAAAAAATGGAAATGATTTTTTGATCATAGTAGCACTTTAAGTTAAGGCTTTTAATGAATTGCGGCAAATGTGGAATGTGTCTATTCAATTATCAGTTGAAGATTAATTAAGTTATCTATCAAATGTGAAAGACTGTATTTGACCACAACTCCAAACTCAGTTGAGGGAGTTGAAAATATGAATCATAGTGGTGTTTTTGTCATGGGCGTTGAGATGTTTGTTGTTTAATAGTCTCTTTTGCTAACAATGGTTGTTTTAATTTGTGGATAGCATCCACCCTGTGATACGAAAGCTGGCCTTTCTTGTGCTGAAGGAAGTGAGAATTTTATACAGTTTAATGAATCTCACAGACAAGGTACTGGAGACTTTTTAAATTTATAGTCATACAGTATTCTTTGTTGTAATTAGTCTTGTTTCTCGTTGATATAAAACAATGGATAAGTTGTTATGTGCATGTGACACAGCAAAGTTATTTCTCAGTCGCCATAACCACATATTGGTTGTTACATGTTCTGTTGACTTGGAATTGGTGCTTTTTTTTTTACCAGGAAAAATCTGAGAAAGTTGTGCTTGATGTGGTAGACCAAGTGTTTCCAACAGTCCTTGAGAAAGTTCTGCACTCCACTCCACAGAGTGACAAGGTACTTCATTCTCCTACCTCTGTCCGAAAAATTGCTGCTTGCCTGAAATTTTCTATTTTACATGCATTTAATCAATACTGTACTCTTTTGTTAGCTCTTCTCAGGACCTTTGGGTAATGTGGACATCCTAGTTGTGAATGAGCGTTTGTCAGGCAACATGGACAAGGAGACGGGAGAACAGCTGAATGTCGCATTGCATAGCCTGTTCTGGTCATCACTTATGGCAGGCCTTCTTAACAAGTGGTATCTACCTGAGCTTTGTCCCTCTGCTCTGCAATACAGTTGGCCTAATGTCTTCAATCGCCTTCTCACTGTTTACTCATTAATTGACTCGGGGTATGAGCATATAATAATTTATTTCCCTTACATGTAAGTACATGAATTCAAATTGCTTGTGTCCAAGACCATGTTTTTTCTCTCACACGCAGAATAAAAATTCACTTGCATTTTTAGTACTTGAATTTGGAATAACAAGGGCAGTGAACACTGTTTATAGTTGCTGCGCTTACAGATATGCCAGATATGCTTTGTGATCATGTGAGCTAAAGCTGTTTCACATGAGGGCTGGGTTGTTTGAAAGGGAGTTAATGCTAACCCAGGATTGAAAGTTAACTGGGGTACCGATTTTTCTTGTATGAAAATGTTTTCCACTGCTTATGTTTTGTGTAGATTGACATTACTCAAGCTCAAAACCGAAGGGCAGACTATAAACAGAAAACGTTACTGAAAAGTTACAAAAATGAAATCAAATTTCTTTCTAATCCTGGGTTAGCTTAATCAGGATTTGAATAACCAGGCCCAGCACTGATAAAAATAAATAGTAGTTATAATAAAAATAGATTAATTTCTTTATTTGAGTGTTGAAGTGTACCGCCCCACTGTGCTAATTGGGGACACTGAAAACTGATGAACAAATATTGTAAATTGCACAGAAACTTGGGCAAGATTTCCGTATAACCCCATACATTTATTATGCATACAGTTCTTTGTTTAACTAAACAATAGCTGAAACAATGGAAATCCAGTGCCATTACCACTAGATTATCCTGTACTTCACTTGAAACCAGTTACATCATCTTTGGGTGTTCCCACGGAATCTATTGCATATCTGCAACTTTTAGAATAGTTACCAGATGTAATGCCTAAAGTACTCCATGTAACAGCTATTCACTGACATGAGGCGTTTGTCTTGATTGCAGTGCTTCTGGAATAGATTCCATCACGAGTTTATCATCCGTGTACAGCAGAGGACCAAAGAAAACCATGAACATGAACCATGTGTGTTTGTTTAGAAATTATCTGATATTTGCTTGTTGCGCTTACCCTCGATCACCTCCACTGAGAAGCGACTCTCCAGAACAGGACGGAGGGTCAGTTGAAACTACTTAACACTGTTCAACGTTTAGAAAGTAATGTTTCCTCAGTCATTGAATATGAACTCTAAAAGCCCTATATGGAGTTTTGAAATGTGTAGTCTAAACATGCTTTATTGTAAGTCGATTACCACAGAGTATTTGGAAAGTAATTTGTAATGGCATTTATCATCACATTTAGAATGGTAAAGTTTTTATGAAAATGACGACACATTTCAAACGAAGTTTACAAGACATGTTTCGGTCGTGCAACGACCATCTTCAGTTGAAAGTAAAAAAATTGAAGTTACATTTGAATTTATAATATTATGCTAAATAAAGATAAATAACAACGTGAAATAAAATGGGAATCTTACAACATAGCTAGAGGTGACAAAAGAGTGTACAATAGTAACATGTTAATTAGAACTAGAGAGTTAAATTAACGTGATATAATTGCTTGTTTAAAGAAGGTTGCTCCCAGGAAATATGTAACGCTTCTTTTATCTTGACCTGGAATTTTGTGGTCGCATGATCTATAATTTTAAAACATTCAGCGGAGCAGGAATTACGGCATGCCTCGGATTGTTGAAGGTGTTGAAAGATATGTGAGGTCCTGTCCCTGTTTAAGTGTTCGTGAATGCGTGCCGAGAGGTGTCGGCTAGTTTCACCGACATAGCAAGAATTACAGCTTGCACAGGTAAACTTGTAAACAACATTCGAACGAAGTTCAACAGGCACAGGGTCCTTCATACTAAACATGTTACGGATCTTGAACGAAGAAAAGGCTAGCTTAACATCAAGATTGTTACAATAACGTTTAAGTAGTTTACGCAATCTGTTTTGTGCTATAGTAGAGAAGGGCCCAACATAAGGTAATTTGAAAAAATGTGTAGAATTAGAGGGAGGACTAGCAGGTGTGTTCGAAGGAGTCTGGGTTTTGGTAATATACTGCCTAATGACCCTCTCACCGATATGACTGGGGAAAAGGTTTTTTCGTAAGATTAATAACAATTTCTTGATATCCTCATGAAAGCCTACCCACGTATTGTTGATCTTGTATGTTCTGTCAACTAGGGTCCTGATTAAGCCAAGTTTGTAACAGAATGGGGTAAAACTGAAATAATTAGTTAATAGACCGGTGAAAGTTTTCTTACGATAGACCCTGGTAATAGGAGATTGAAGTTGACTGTTGTCAATCAGAACATCCAAAAAGGGGATTTTTTTCCATCTCTTTTTCCATGGTGAAACGTATGTTGGGATGTCTGTGGTTGATGTAGTCAAAAAACAAAGTAGCGTCATGTTCAGTGTCAAATAGACAAAAAGTATCGTCAACATAACGTCGGTAAATGGTAAAGTTACTAATATGCTGTGAAGTGCTGTGTTATCCTAATTGTGGTTCTGGGTTTGAAACAGACTTAAGTTTTTATTTACTGATATAAGTTTACTTATCTACTCTTTTTGTACCTTTTAGAGCATCATCCGAGGGTTCAGAAACTAAGGGCGATTCCAGAGTGAGTGTTATTTCACAGCATTTCTGTGCCATCGTTTCTAATACATTATACTTAAGTCTCTTTCTCAGTCTTCCATGTGGATGTAACAAAAAGTATTTTGTTGAATATACATGTACAAGCAACATACACATTATATGAGATTCATTTTACTCACAAAAATGTTGTTGCGTTTTTCCTTTCACAGCCGCCATCTCCAAGCATGGTGGACAGTTTATTCCGCTTTGCTGTTCCTCTGCTGAAGAGCGACTGTTCTGATATCAGGGAGGCAGTCATTGTTGGACTTGGTAGAACTAGTCCGTGTTCTTACAGGTAAAACACTGAACGTGGTATTGTTAATTCTACAAATAAAAGTCACAATTATTTAGTTTATAAGTGGTAACTGTATGACTAGGCCTGCTCATTCTAAAGTAGCTAAAGTGGTCTTCTATGATATGAATCCAGTACGCTGGGCTTTTCAGCTAGGCTTGATTATCAGCCGTTGTCCGAGAAAGGAGTCTACGTTGGCGTTGACCGAACTCAAATGAGAAGCGAAAATTGAGCCTACCCCCAACTTGACTTGAGCTTTATCTATGGACAAACTTTACTTGAGTTCAGTCTTGTACCAGTGTTGTCTTTTTTAACCATTTCATCGGACCCAATGAGTTTTATGTTTTTTCCTTATACGTTTCAGAGAATTACTTGAAGAACTTCACTTTCTCCTCCGCGAGGTTCTTGACAGACGTGCAGAGGTATGCGTTTTCGTTTTCCCCTTGAGAACTTCTATGTTATCTTTCGCGAAACAGAGATATACAAATCTATACATAAACAAGAAAAATAGAAATGGATTCGCACGATCGAAGGATTGCACGATACCGATACATGCAGAGCGAAATACGAATCAGATAGAAACTACATTTGCTCGAGTCTCACGATTGAAGCGATCAGGTGATTTTTTCTCTTTTTGTCAACTTGGAAAAAAACGCGGTATTATCCAACATTGATTAAGGGGGGGGCCCCGCCGCCTGGGGGCTGCGTGATACAGCTCAAGTGTCCCAACTTCTTTTGGCTGGGATTGTAGTTCAGATCTTTTGTTTAGAAACGTAGATCTGTCAGCAGATAGAATGCAGAGTTTCAGAGTTTCGAATCTACATATATGTACATTGTAGGTTGAATAAGCAAATACTGTTAACTGCATTTCTTCAAGACGGTACATTAATGTGTGCTTTGTGTTTTTCTGTAGAGCGTTAGACGGAGAAGAAAGCGAGATGTTCTGAGAGCTTATGTGGTTAGGATATTTGAGCTCAATGCCCAGTATGGCTGCTTCAGTGACAGGTTAGCATGTGAATTCCTTACAGTATTTACGTTTGTTTTTACAGCCTCTAGATTTTGAACAAACCTTGTAGAACTGGTATCACGCCTCAGATTTTGTTTTGGGCTTATTGCAAATTCTGGTGTTTTTTAAGATCCGCCTGAACTTGGTTAATTACAGCCAGGTACACAAGAAAAACAATCTTTATTTCTGTTAAATTTACATTTTAACATATTGACTGGCCCGCGCGGGAGAACTGGTGCTAGTCTAGGCGGCCCAGTCCATTAATATCTAATTAAACTCAATGTAACAAGCATTGTAGAGCCATAGGTAATTGCCTGCGACTTGTGCCTTGACATCTATCACAGTTATTTTTTGTGTACTCATCATTTGTTTTTTGTCGTTTACAGTGCCAGTGAGCTTGCATTGGACGATGGGTTACATCCAATATTTATCGAATACATCGAAGGAACAAGGTAAAACATAGTTACAAGGACTTTCTACTTGTTGAACAGGTGCAGATACTGTAGTTGTGCAGTGTTTGCCTTCTCAAATCATACTAAAGATAACGAAATTGTGTCTTGAGTATTTTAAAATCGTGTTGTTATCAACAGGTCCTACTTGGAAAGTGAAAGCGAGAAGGACATGCCTGCTATCATGCAGCTGCGACTTCACTTTGCTCATTTTCTATACAAAATGATCACCTCGGTCCCTGGTGAGTCACCTTTTACTAATAACTTAATTTCCTCTTTTTGTTTGCGATCTTTTCAAAGGTTGTAGATCGTTTCGATACACATTTCTAATTGTGTAGTGCGTCTTTTGTGTGCAGAGCAGACGTTTGATCACTAAGCGTTTTCGTGTTTCGATTGTGCTTGTCACCCAGGAGTGAGGAATTATCCTCGTTCGTCTGTGAGGTACTTAAAGCGAAGCAAATCGTTTGTCCAGGTAACAGCAACTGGCTTTTTTCCACAGCTTCCCTTCAGAGGAATCTTCTGCCTGATGACATGCGTTGCAACCTGTTTTTCCTGTTTAGTAGCTGGTGTGCTCACTTTGGAGTCAAGGCCCTTGGACATGAAAAGTAAGCTGCCTGTTATGTTCGCTTTGCTGTAATTCTACCTGCCTTTATAGTTGGATTACTATTAATTCATTTAACGGAAAACTTGGTCTGATTGTCATTGTAGACTCTCACTTGTTCCAAGTGCGCAAAGTAATGATTTAGAGCTGGCTTCTCTTCATGTAAGTAGGATATTTTCCAAATTTCTTATGGATCATAATTTTTTTTCAGGACTTGAAACACACATCTCTTTTACGGGTCCATTCATGTTGTGAATGGCTCTTGACAGCAAGCTTTTATGTAACCCTTGTTTCCTTGTTTTCTTTCAGGCCATGTGTGGCTTGTTACAGTGTGGTCCTGCTTTTGATCCTAATGGGCTTATCACTGGGGGTTACCTTTACAACTGGTTACAAACAGTTCTAAACTCACCTAAAGAAAAGGTAAGGCTCGTTAAAGTGGGGGTAGGCATTTCTTAGACATAAGAGTTTCGTTACCGACACAGCATTGCGTTGCATTGTATAACTCCTCTGATTTTCTTTTGCCAGATCCATCAGCTTGGTCATAATACACTCGTACATCTGTTGGAGAACAACGCCAACATCCCGTCCCTACTCCACTGGGTGATAGACAAATGTTATACGGGTGCGAGGCTGGTGGTCAGCGGCTGTTTCAAGGCACTAGTTTCTGTTTTTACCAGAAGGTAAATTCGTTTTTCAATTGTTCCTATATAAAGTAATAGCTGAACACAACTATATAATCTCGAGGAATACTTGCTGTTTTAGGACAGCCAACCTCATCTGCAAGGATCATTGGAGTTATCTTCGATGAGCACATTTCACTAGATAAGCACGTTACCAATATCTGCAAGGCCTGTTTCTTTCACCTCAGGAACATCAGTAAAATAAGAGACTATTTATCTCAAGCAGACACTGAAAAGCTGGTTCACGCATTTATTACTTCTAAGCTTGATAGTGCTAATTCACTATTGTATGGGCTACCCACCTTTCTAATAGATCGTTTACAAAATGTCCAGAATGCTGCGGCCCGTATTATCACTCGCACCAAGAAATATGACCACATTAAGCCTGTCCTAAAGCAACTGCACTGGCTTCCAGTTAACCAGCGCATTAACTATAAGATACTACTTCTCACCTACAAAGCGCTTAATGGCCAGGCCCCCAGTTACATTACTGAACTATTAGAGCCCTATACACCGGCTAGGAATCTGAGGTCCTCCTCTAAAAACCTCCTAAAAATACCACTAGTCAAGCTTGTAAGCTATGGCCATAGGTGTTTCTCTTTTGCAGCACCCACTTTATGGAACTCCCTCCCCGATTTTATCAGACAGAGTAGCTCATTGTCAAGTTTCAAGACCCATATTAAAACATATATTTTTAAAAAATGTTTTAGCTTAATTAAGCATAGAATATAGTTTCAACATCTTTAAATAGTTTTCAATATATTTTTACTGTAATGCCATTTCTATTATTTAAATTGTAATTATTGTAAAGCGCTATTGGGCTAAAAGGAAATAGCGCTATATAAATAAAGCATTATTATTATTATTATTATTATTATTATTATTATTATTATTATTAT
>CM042754.1:650474-667974 GCA_022496165.2 Catalaphyllia jardinei | reverse complement strand
GGCACACCCTGAAATCACTGTCCACATGTTTGCAGGTGTGTTAAACTTTACTCAGTTGTTCTGACAATTTTTTGGCTATTGCAGTTACTATACAAAGTGCCTTTAACTGAAGTCTTGGTGTTGTTTCACGATTGGCTTGTACACACATTGCTAGGGCAGTGCCCACTCTACGCTGAAGAAATTTGAAAACGCAGTTTCATTTCCACGCTTTTGTCTACCGTTCACACTAATCCGTCACGAAAGCGGGGCTTTTCGAAAACGATCTTCAAAGCGGAAGAATTTGAAAACGCCGGCTTTTCATTTTCGCGGCGTTACAATAATCCCGTGGTTTCTGTAACCAAATGTTGTTTTCCTCAAACACAAATCCAAAACAACTAGTGATTGGTGCGTTTTCAAATTCCTCCGGCGTACATGAAGTGTGGATGAGGCTTCAGTCAGCACTATTTGGAAAAGTGCCTTGTTAAGGAAATAATTAAATGCAAGTAGAGCTTAACGTGTGCTGTACGTTTGTCTTTTAACAGAGATGACTGCCAGGTTTGAGATGACATCACTCGTGGGTCAGCGGTGTATTCTGCAGTACATTCTCCCTTGGTTAGCGAACATCGAGCTGGTCGACTTGTCAAACGCCTCGCCCACTCCCCCTGAGTTAAACATAGAGACAGAAGAAGAAGAAGAGAGCAGTGCTATGTCTCCTGTAGAGCTAGAGGGGGACGGGTGGGGGTCTGCTGAAGCTACACAATTGGTGCTTAACAATCTGTTCTTCATTACTGTTAAGGTGAGTCACGCTTAGTAATTGCTCCTTACAATAATGGGTGCGTGGTGATAACTTATGAGCTTGTTTTAATAAATTAAGGTAGTTACCCATATTTTTTTTTGCTCCTTAGTACGACGAGCAGTTCTCTAAAGAGATCGAGGAGGCCTGGGGCAGCCTATGCGGCAGTCGATGGGTGAACAACTTGCATGAGATACTAGCTTACCTGATAGCGCTTGCTGGCGTCATTGGTAGTTCGGAAGTACTTGTTCATGTGAGTCTATCGTTTGTTTCGACTCGTATTTTCAATCACTGCAGGAGCAAATATTCTTCAGGGAATATACCCCATCATGATTGAGGCACCAGCACATGTCTTTGTTGTTAAGGTGATTCCTCAGTATTGCATTGCGCATCCCTACTGCGCACGATTTTTGCGTCATTAGCGCGCGCAAATGAGAACATACCAAGTTCATCGGAAATCTATAGCGGGTCCTTTTACTCGGGAATCACCTTAAGCAACCTCTACTACAAACGGGAACGTGCACTCACCTCATAGGGGACACTTTTCGACTTGGTTAATTAATTTTTAAAACAACCCGGTCTTATTTCTTTTAGGCCAAGAAGCTTGCAGTGTATTTGGCGCGTGCAAACCAGCAGATGACCGTCGAGGAACTCATGGAAGAACTCAAGGTAAGAGAATATGCATCCTTGATTAGATGGACGTAAAATAATTTGGGTATAGCTTTTAAAAAAACTGTCACAGGTCATTGTTTGTTTGGTGACGTAGTTAACATGTACCTCCAAGGTAACTGGAAAGTGTCATGTTCAATATTTTTAACGACGTAAGGAGTTCACATTCGGTTATCTTTGGTCGAACAATGGGGTATTAAACTTATGAATGATTCGGTAACATTGGTGTTGCAGCTTACAGAAACCGTGGCATCTCAGTTTGAACGTTGCGACAATGCGCCATTTTTTCGTCCCCTGCAAAAGTCGTCAACCAGTCGGGACTCGGTCAATGACGTCACGCCAGGGGAAGGGACGAGGTCATCAGCACAAAAGGAGACTGGGCACCAGGACAAAGCTTCCAAAGAAGACACAAAAACCGAAGAAGAACTGTCAAGAAAAGAATCCAGGGACGAAAGAAAGGAATTAAGAGAAGAGAGACGGGATGCTGCCAAGGATGAAAGGAAGGAAAAAGGCGACTCTCTTTCGAGAGGTGTAGACAGTGGTGAGTGTAAGTGGTTCTGTGAAATCTTACAATGATTCCCTATACGTAAGGCTTCACTCTTGTCATGAGCTCATGATGGTATCGGTGCAGTAGAGAACAGTAAGTGTATGTCGAATAAAGCCTTTAAACTCTGGATGACATGTGGGGCTTCACTGTCGTTGAGAGTTAGAGAGAGAGAGAGAGAGATAGACAGCTCTAACTATAGCGTCATCTATAACTTTTTGGACTAAAAAAATTGTTGTTCACACAAGATAAGTAAGCAATTGTTTTATTTTTCCCTGATAGCTCCTACCTCTGAACCATTGGAAACTCCTGTGCCACTAGCGGAACCTGAAGAGGAAGATCCGATTGATGAGGGAGAGAAACCGGAGGGGGCCTGGGCACATGAATGGGTCATCATGGCGCACAGGCTTGTTAGTGCTGGCTTGAGTCTTTCGCTACCAGTCCCCGAAGGAGAGAAATATTTTGCGCCTCTTCCTGATATTCTGCCATTTGCACCTTATGTGGCTTCACTGTACAGGTACGACTGAAGCCTAGAAATTCTGTCTTGTAATGTCATCAGATCGTGAACTCGTTATATCAAATTCTAGTATCAGCAAATGCAGTGAGGTTAAAGCTCTAAACTGTAACAAATACATCAGAAGAAAATGTATTTTTGACTCGTTTCCTCTAGTCCTGCAGTGTCTGCCGCAGTGTATCTGCTGTATCTTATTGACTGGTGTGGTTTGTTTCCAGGTGTAATTTTGCGCTGATGCTGCTAGCGGAACTGGTTCTTGACCAAGCTTCAGTTGACTGGGAGAAACATCTTCCTCTCATGCTTCATGTTATTTTCCTTGGTGAGTTAATCCTAGCTTTCTCTTGGTTTCATATCTTGACCAAAAAATTGCCACTTGTTTGCCACACTTAAACGCAAATTACGGCTGGTGCCAAATATTGCGACTTCTTTGCTAGAGTAGAAGATAAAGATATGATATTTAAAAGGAAACCTAATAGAGCCACTTTTAATTCCAAAAAGGAGTTGAAATCCAAGTGCACTTTAAATAAAAACGTTTTGACAAATCAAGTGTTTTATTTAACTTCTGTTGTGTATCAACACGTAATATTATTAGTAGGTTTATCGAGTTGGAGTGCTGCACAGAAAGAAGTACTGTAGATAATCGGTCGTGGCGTTCGGACTGAGTGCAGCTGGATGTTGTTTTAAAAATTGTGTTCGAGGCAGTGACACATGTGGGCACGGAGAGCTTCTAATAGACTGTCTGTAGTGAACCCGCCCTGTGCTGCCCTCTTCATTCTTGAAAATTCAGCGGTGTTTTAGGGACATTTGAGACCTCTGATACTCAGTTTTCCTGATACTTGATGCTTTGATGGTCCCAATAACGTTTGTTTTTCTCCTTAGCTCTGGATCACGGCAAAGCCTTGGTTTACGAACACAGCAAGAGGCTATTAATCAATCTCATCACTGTACTGGTGTGCCGAGGGGATCACGTGTCTTTAGCTCAATCCCTCTTCAACTTCATCACTATCTCTGAACACGGTCTTGGTAAACATGGCCTGTTAAAATCTTCCTGGACACTTGATGTCGGTAACATCGTAGGTGTAGCTGCTTCCAGTGCTGGCGCTGGGGGTGGTGCCGAGTATGAAAGGCAGGGTCCTTCTGTGGAGAGTAATGCTGCTGGTGCAGGCGCTAGCACATCCGGGTAAGTTCAAATGCTTAGTGTTGTACATTGATTATTGTAAGAGAATAAGAGTTATATGTTAGCAGGTAAACTGTGCTTTACCGAGGGTTAGGGTTAGGGTTTTAAACGGACTATCGTAAAATGCTCTGTGGGAAGAAAAGCTATGGCAAGTATGTCCTTGAGGTTTTGGGGTACTAGTCTATGACAACAAAGTGAATGTGAGGTAGTTTTATGGGTAGAGGTTTCCTACATTTGTAATCCTTGTAGATATTTTTCCTTGGCTTAAATAGCGAAAAAAGTCTGCATTGGGCGTAAGTATAGAATTCGTGAGAATATTTCAACTTTCCCCCCAAATGGCGCACTCGTCCACTGCAGCAATTTATACACCTGGGTGATTAAGGTATTGTGTGGGAAGTGTTTTGTCTAACGCTGGCCAGAGATTGAACTCGGACTCTTCGATCCAGGGTGAAGCGCACTGACGATTAGTCCACCGCGTTGTTGTTGTCAGATTGTTTGCAGCTTTGGTTTGCTTGCTTGCTTATTGTTAACGAGCTGATCCTTTTGCAGGTCTGCTGCTGGCAGCAGTTCTCTGAAACAAACTCTTCCACCTGAGGAAAACACTGCTAACAGACTTGTGGAGCAGATCCAGGAACTGATTGAATTTTTAGCAAACAGGTGAAGAATGATAGTTTTATCTAGACCACTTTCTTCTATAAGTAAATACATCCTTAAGACTAGAACACAGAACAGAACACAGCTTTTAACATGCTATTCTCTCCTAGCGATTGCAAGCCTTTGTGGGCGTTTGAAGAAATCACCCCTCGTTCATACAAGATCAAGAGCGCCGAGCAGCTAGAGCTTTTTGTCGCGTCAGTAGTACAAATTTTCCAAGCATCTGATTGTGGCAGTAAAGTACAGGAGAAAATGGCCAAGGTGGCCCTCCAGTGGGCCACTTCATGCTCCTCAAGGCACTATGCTGGCAGGTCCTTCCAGGTGTTCAGAGCTCTTAAGGTACCTTTCTCCTGGTCCATGTTGTCTGATGTGCTCTCCAGGCTGGTGGAGTCTGTTGGTGATGGCAGTGAGGACGTGCAGGTATGTTCAGTTTATATATATTCTGTTGTAGCATAAATAGTTGTTATGGGATCACCGTGTCTTTACACCATTCCCTGCAAAAGACTGGACTGGCTGGGTTGCAAAGTATTTCAGTTGAATTTTTAACTCGATCAAGACATTACAATCGTTTAACCTTTAAACCTACACCAGAGATCTTAGATCCAGTCATCACTAGTCGGTACTATTTGTTTCTTTTAATAGATGTGTATTAAACTATACTTGAGTTAATTGAGCCCCATTCAGGTTATTATAGCTCTATTCACTTCCCCCTCAGGGTTATGTCATGGAGATCCTTTTGACGCTAGAAGCCGCTTCTGATTGGACAATCGTGGACCAATCAAACACGACTGAGTTGCCCAGTAGCCTGGATTTTGGGCTCACTTCTCACCTGGAGGATGAAAAAGAAGACTTTGTTGATGGAATGAACTTAAACATCTTGAGTTCTAGCGTTGGATCGGTTAGTCCACTGACAAGGATTAGACATGGCGGTCACATTCGTTCTCTCAGTAGTGGCTGTGAATTGAAAAGGCACTCTTCACTTTTTAATCAGTTTGGACGCCTGAACGGCAGCAGAGATGATCCTCATCTCAGAACAAGAAGGTAACATTAGAAATATAAGTAACTCCCCGCGTACTATCCTTATGACATCTGCCAATGTTTTGTTTTCTTTGTGCAAGCTTCAGAAGTTATTGTGTTGCGTTTCTCTCTCGACAATCGACCTTGAGTCACAATTGCTTCCTCTAATAGTTTTCGCTTTCCCTTAGAAGAGATTTGTGTAGAGTTTTCAAAGCGGGTGGGTAATCAAGTTAACATTGATGAATCAATTGCAAAGCGTGGTTAAGAAGTTTGAAAACTTTTCGGAATTGTATTCCCATAAAGGGACCCGAAATTGTGCCTGTGGGTAATTAAAATGAATGTGTGAATGAGTCGTTGCATTACATCCGGTACCTGAAGCCTCGGATTTGATTGTTCCTTTTTATTCAGCGTCAGTGTGCAATGTCTGAAGACACCTTCAGAAGCCGTTAATCCCCAGAGTCAAGCAGACATGGTGACCCGAGTGTTTTGGATCGCTGTCTCTTTACTCGAGTCTGATTATGAACATGAATTCCTTATGGCTATTCATCTGCTCAACAAGGTTAGTACTTCATTGTATTGTGTGGCGCCAAGCCAACACTAACGTCCTTACGTGGTTCGTAATTTAGGTCTTCGTCATCAGAAGTTTTTGTGATTTCTTTTGTTGCCGAATGCGCGCCACGATTTTTTTGCCGAAGTTCTAATCAAGGTTTTACTATTCTGCGAACTGCATGATAGAGGGGTGGATTCATCATATTATAAAGGTCCAAATGTTCAAAATACGTGTTAGTTGTCCGAGTGTGTAATCAGTGTAGTACATGCCTTCTCCTTAAAACTGCTGTTCTATTATGGACTTTTAATTATCAGAATTTTTTGTAGGTACCTGTAGTATTGATTGATTTTTATCTTTTGTTTTGTTTACTATAGGTACTGTCGTTTCTGGACTTGAGTCAACATGATTCCCGGGAAAAACTCGATAAAGTTCTTCACAGGCTCAAGTGGAATGATTTTCCAGGACTGCAAGCACTGCTGCTAAAGGTTTGCACTTGTTGGTTATCGCCAAAACTTGCTTACGACTTTTCTACTCATTATTCCCTCGGTGCTAGTTATTTTCACGACTGAATCAACCACACACAAAAGGTGATTTCGATAGCGTGACATGATCTTACTTGTGTTGGATTGCGTGACTTGTATTTTAGGGTGTAACGAACACAGCTACTTCTGAGCCTTCTCTTCATCTGCTGTCGAAACTCACTGTGTTCTCAAACGTTAGTCTGGTGGACCCGTCCCAGGCTGCAGGTGAGTGATACTGTTTTTGTTTCCTGACATTCCTGTGTTTTTTTCTGTTTTTGGCAATTTTTTCAGCAGACATTTGAAACACGTCCCTGACACCTTGAACTTATGTCCTAAGTCCTAAGAAATAAATGGCACTCTGAGGGGAATTAATGCACAAGGTTGTGACTAAAATGCAATATCATACAACACCAAACAGTCACTCGGAAAGCTCAGAGAGTATATAGGTGCCTAAGTAGAGCCTTATGTTATATGTTTTCCACAGGTTTTGCACTCAATGTGTTGGCCTTGTTGCCGCGCATGCTGGAACATTTCGACGAACCCGACGAGTTTAGCAAGACGTGTGCTCACAATATAGTGCAGGTAACGGAGCAGACTATCAACCTACACAATGCCATGTTATCCCTGGCTACTGACTTACTTGATACTTTTAACGTCGTCGCTGGAGTGTCGTTAGTAATCTAATGGACTGGCTTTCTTTCAGGTCTGCAACACTTCGGGGAATCTCGCTCATCTAGGCAAGCTGTTTGAGATGTATAGTGAGAAATCCTACCACAGGCCACGGTCCACATGGCTTGACTCAGTCTGCAGATATATCAATGATTCCTTTGGACATCTTTCTAGATCGCACATCACTTTCCTGTTAGAGGTATCAGTATGTCACCGAACCCGCGTTAGTTGCCTTCTAAGTTGTGATATCTCAGCCAAAGCTCAAAAGATTTGCTTTGAGACGTTCTAGATACGCTATGTACAGTATTAAACTATGGCTATTGGGTAGTCGATCGAGGAAGAAGTGAGATGGGGAAGGTGGGCGTCTGGAGAGGGTGCTCTCAACTGTAATGGTTGTTCGGGCAACATTGTAAGCTTATTTCATCGAAGAAGTTTCCATCAGGAACATGTCTTCTTACAGTCGGTGGCGACCACATACAAAACAGGGGCAGTTTTATTCAGCTTGGTAGCATGAAATCTACCCAGAGGGAAAACCGCTTTCCATTAGTCGCTTTCAGTTGTTCTTTCTCTAAGATTAAGCTGCTTTGTGTTAACCAGGTTTTAGAGCGTGGTACCCCAGTGTACCATCAAGTAGTGCTGGGCATGCTGTGTGCTCTGATGAGACTGGCAGACTTCTCTTCACCAGCTATGAGACACTTTCAGAATGAAGCGCTCAAAACAATAGCCAAGTATCTTAAGGTAAACACTTCTTAATAACAAAAATAACAGCAAATAGTTGCCATGGCTTGTATTTCCACTCATTATATAGCATTATATAGCGGTGGGTAGCCCGAAAGCTAAGCTCCTCTGACCACCGCACACTACAAAGCTATTAGTTTCCTTTTTCCTCTTCTTCGTTATTATTGTATTCTTACCGTAATATATATATAATGTAAATATTTTATAAAAGTGTGAATAAAATGAACTGAATTGAATTGAATTAAACCAAGTTTCATGTATAGGGTGGTGCTTACTTAACATTCTCCAAACATCCTTTGATTCGGTTTAATGTGGCTCCGTTTGTATTGATAAATGTATTTAATATTTTACTTGACGTCTTCAGACATTTTTTCAGGTAGGAATCTGATTTTTATTAGTTGAAACATACCTTTGTCACAAGGTATTGTTATTCCTTATCTTATTCATGTTCCACACGCTTCGTCTTTGTCAGTTGTAATCACAATTGCCTTCGGTTTGTTTCCCTTGCAGGGTAATTTGTGGAAAGAGTCACTAGATATACTAAAGATGGCCGTGTCCCACTCTTCTCATCTTGATACACCTCCTCCCCGGCCCGCTAGCTCCGTGTGGACTGCATACGACAGCTCCTGGTCCGCAGAGGCCATGATGATCAAAAAAGACCTTCCAGGGAGGACTCTTGACTTTACCTTTGACCTGTCTGCCACCCCGGTGATAGGACGGCGTGTCACACCAGAGAACTCAATGGAGCATGGGAAGGAGAACAAAGTCCTGACACCTGTGGCCACAGTGGATTTGTCAGCTTGGAGAAAACCTCAACTTTCACAGGTACATGTACGTTAGCGTTGTAATATCTGGCCCAGTTGCTCAAAATATTTATTCTTCCTATTGCTTGCTACATATTTCTTTAAATTAAAGTTATGAGATTTTGTCTTTTTGAGAAAGAACTCAGTGGAAGGCATCGGGAAGGCATGGGTGAGGTCTAACTGATTGCAAACAACAGAACCCAGTGAAGAGCTTTGGTGGAAGCCCTTTGCCTTATGAGGGGCAAAGAGGATTAAGTCATGAGATTTTGTCTGTGCATTCGCTCACAATGTCGTGGGGTGATGCCTCTGCGCACAAAACAATTCGTTGGAGTAGCGTCGTGTGACCTTTGAAAATGGCTGTGTACGGGCGGGTGAGGGTCTCATTTCATCATCTTACTCTTTGTTTATTTTTACTGTCATTCTAGCGTCGTACTCGTGAACGCCTCGTGAACGTGCTGACGACATGTGGTCACACGGTAGGCTTAAAGCAGAGTCCATCTGTTGTGTTTAGCTCAAGCAGTGACCTGGCAGTGGAGAAGCAAGGCGCCGGACAGCAGCCTTCATCTGAGGAGGCGTCACTGGCTGAAGGGCTGACCAATGAGCCTGGCAAGGATGAACTCGAACCACAACAGGTCAGTTTTAAACAATCATTGAGCTTAAGCAGAAAATATTCTTTTACCATAAACACGGTAAACAGAAACCTCCCCATTAGTTTTCTGAGTGGAGCGAATTTTAAAATTGTACAACTTGAAAAAAGAGATGATTTACTCGCCCGGTCTCACAATGGCTCAATGTTCAGTGCAAACAAGTGGATTCCATTGTAAAAGTATATTTACATGTAGTTACACATACTCATCTTTTGTTTAGTGATAGTGACATGTATCCCTTCATAACTAAACAAGAATTCGGGGTTTTACACAGTTTTAGGTGTTTTATGCCAACAGTGAAATAATTGAATGCGAAGAGTGATCATCGCAGTAAATTTTCCAATTTACGCAACTGGAAAGAAGAAGCCTGAAAATAATTAGGGCTTCAACGGGATTCGAACCCGTGACCTCCGCGATACCGGTGCGATGCTCTACCAACTGAGCTATAAAGCCACACGTTGGGAGCAAGGTCAATTTATTGAGTTCATCTTTTCCCGTGCAGTGTAGTGACGTGAAGTATATATGAAATAATTCATATTTGTACTGCGGTTGTAGATGAATGTGAAGAGTGATCATCGCAGTAAATTTTCCAATTTAAGGAACTGGAAAGAAGAAGCCTGAAAAAAAGTAACTGATGAGTGGGTTAACTTTATGTTAGCCTACGAAACAGATTTGTATTACAACCCATATGTTCTCAAAATCTGAGTAGTCTATTGAAACAAATTGTTGTGAATTATTTCATATATACTTCAAGTGAAATAATTGTTAAGTGTGACGAAAATGTAATTGTTGTCGAACACATGGTACCGTGTGTACCGGTATAAAACGTATTCGTTAACCCAGCCCGTCCAAAAACAACAAAATAATAGTTAAAAACAAGCTTCATGGCTGAATTGTGTTTTCTTCAGATAAGTGTGCTGACAAACTTCGACTTCCTGTACGACGACGAGGCCGAAGACGTGTCGTGGGGGCCTGAGTATGAGGACCGTCGCTTATCCTACTGCAGCTTGGACGTGGGAAGTCTGGATCGAGATATGAAATCCAATCTGCAGACTCTTGAGTGTCTGTCGGGTAGCGAGCAGGACCTGACTCCACACGACTCTTCTGATGACGAAGATGAGGTACTGTTCAATATTGTTAAAGGCCACTTTCTGTTTGGCAGGTTAAGGTAACAGCAACGACGGCGACGGGGCGATGTAGCAGCTCTCGTAAGGTCTCACATGAACCGCTTGCAACCCTTTGAGAGTACAATAGAACAAACAACAGAAACAATGCCCCCTAGCCACGAAACAATAACAGAGGCTGCGATGACGACAAATAGAATTACAAGCTGATACAATAGGGAGCTTGGGAAATTACGACAGCGAGGCTGAGAAAAACGTGGATTAAAAAATGAATTTATATTTTACCTACGAATCTCGGGATACTCTGAAGTTATTTACTATGTTTATCACTGTCAAAGTTATCGCGAAACTGAATCTGGGACACCGCAATAAATTTAAAATAGAATTTTAAAAATTTAGCCGTCGTAGTTCACGTTCTCTAGACTACGCAGAATTTAGTCATTTCACGTTGTTGTTTTGCAGAGGACGGGAAAGAAATGTACATTGATTTATAACGCACGTACACAGCTATTGTTCTGCTCATTAAACCTTTTGTTTGGCGACGTTCCCGTTGCCGTTGCCGTCGTGGTTATCAGAAAAGGGAGTTTTAGCAATGACGACGGCGACGGCAGGGACGAACCCTTGTTAAAAATGATTTATATTTTACCTTCGAATGTCGCAACTTTGTAAATCTGTTCAGTACGCCTACCGGTCTAAAAACTTGCTCAGGCTAAACATGCACAAACAGCGTTTAATACGAAAAGGAGATACGAAAAATTAGCCATTGCGGTTCGCGTTCTTTAAAATACGTAGAACTTAGTCATTTCACGTTGTTAATTGGTACAGGACGGCAAAGAAATGTACTAAGATTCAAAACGCACGTGCACAGCTATTGTTTTTCTCATTAAACCTTTTGTTTAGTGACGCTCTCGTTGTCGTCGATGTCGTGGCCTGCTAAAACTCCTTAAACTCCCTACTACCGCGGCGATGGCGACGACAACGCGTAGTATAAAATGTGTTTCTATTTTGCTTTGGAATTTTGCTTTTATTTGGAACTATCCAGTGTGTCTGTCGGTATGAAAACTTGCCCCTGCTGAATATACTACAAATATGATCAACTCCAAATCACGAAATACGAAAAATTAGCCCTTGTGGTTCATGTTCTCCAGACACTGCAGAATTTAGTCATTTGCAGAGTACGGCATTGAAATGCACGTGCACAGCCATTGCTTTGCTCATTAAACCTTTTGTTTGGGGACGTTCTCATTGCCGTTTAATAATGGAGCAAAACGAACAACATGAGTACGATTGACGAGGACTGAGATTTGAAATTGCAGGTTTTGGCTTTGTTAATATCAGTATTGCAACCACAGGACGAAATGCCAAGATTCTGCAGACTGAAATATTGCGGAAACACGTGACAACGTTGCGGAAACATAACGGCTACCATGTGTTTCCAGTAGCGGATTCATGTCGTTTATTCATGTTTCCGTGGCTGCGGTTACGACGGAACCGGACCACTTTTTCCATGTTTCCGTAGGGTTTCCTTGAAGGAAACGTATGTTTCCGCCAGCGTATTTTCGTGAAAACGCTTGCGGATACACGAAGTAATGCTACGGAAACGAGTTTGTTCATAGGTTTCCGCCAATGAAATCGAAACTTAAATATTGGCGCTAAAACGCGTATCCGCATCGGAAACCTCAAATTTCAAGATAATTTGATAGTTTAAATCGCTCATTTTCGTATTTCGGTAGTTTCCTTTTTTGGTATTTCTTGTTTTAATTTTTGCCTTGCAGATGCTTTTCATATTATATTTGCATTGCTTTGTGAAGGGGAACTCGTGCAGTACTAGTGTTGTTAGTTCTGGTGAATGCATGCCCTTTCTAATTCTAGGGGTAACTGCGCGTTGCTTTTCTCTGCGCAATCTTACTTCTTTGTCTGCTTTACTGCCAGGGAAAAATTAGGGAGTCCGGCTCTACTGTGGTCTACACTAAATCAAAACAAAATACTGTATTTCCTCTTTAAGTTTAAATTTATTCTCAATAACGCCCACAGACAATAACATAGCACACTCAAAATTGACCTACAGTAACTTGTTCGATTAAAAAGTCCAAGTATCCCAGTGGCGTGAATGATCAACAGAAAAAACGATTACTTCGACATGAATGCTTTCCTATTAAAAAGAAACAGAAAACAGCTTTGCAAATATTGGCTGGAGCTAAGAGAGACATCTCAAATACGTACAATCTAAAAAGTTTCAGCTAACGTCATCAATTAGTACGAATTGCCCAGCTCGGGCCACCATTTGGGCGGGGTCGAGTTGACACTTCGTCACTTCGCCTAACACATGCAGTGGTTCTTCTTTGCTTATCGCTCAGACCTTTCAGATGGTCTTCATCAAGTTTAGCCTTAATGTTCCTGAGCTTACTTCTTTCCCACTGTAGCTTTTTTATTTTTCTTGGCTTTGGGCCATTTGTTGTTGTTGTTCTTGTCTCTCCGCTGTCCTCTGAAGACATGTAATGCAATGCCTGCGGAGAACAAAGAATCTCCCGCGCCTTTTCTTTGTCGGCGTCCGAAAGGATAGTGGTTGACCTTTCCAGTGTCAGGAGGCGTCTTGAAAGTTTCTAAATTAACATCAGGAACGTGGTTCAATTAATGCAAACAGCAGTAAAATACAAAGCAATGTATGGGAATGCTAGGTTACACCCAATTTTCTTTTAGGGCTGCAAAAAGAACTTGATAAGTCCTGCTTTCTCTGCATAATTTTAGCGAATTACGTACGCTGTATCTAAATGCCAGGCAGCCACGCAAGGTGTTTAATGGACTAAATGCGCGGCAGTCAGAAATTTCCAAAGAATTTCCACTGAAATATTATTTCAAACTTCTTGAAGGCATTTGACGTCTCTTTAGAAATGCAGAGCAATTCCAAAAATTATGTTAGTGTGCAAGATGACGAAAAAGACGAGCTTGTGCTATGAAATCGGCATGTGCTTGATACTTTACGCTTACATCGGCAGTTAGAGATACCGTATTTATCGAACTCCTACGGAAAGCTTTTTTTGAACCTAATGAGAAGAAGCGATGTTTGTTTAGATGAATAGCCAAGCAATTCTAAAATTATTATAGATTTGTAGTGGACGAATTCTGCAAGCTTGTGTATACCATAAGATCGCAATGGTCTTTATCCGACTTCCGGTCACGTTCTAGATCTCAAATAGACTAAATGCCCGGAGATCAAAATTGTTCACTGATTTCCCACAGAAAGCCTCGTCGAAACGTGTTGAGAGCATTTGATGTTTGTTCGGAAATACAATGCAATTTTAAAAGTTTGGTGGGCAATTTCCCTAAGCTTCGCCACGTTGTCGCCTTTCTTCTATAACCATAAGCTTTAGTTATATGGTTACAAACATACCCTCTTCAGACGATTGTTTTTCTTTGCATGCCTCCGATGTTCCGCAAATTTAGAGTTTGTTACTCTAGTCTTGTCGTCCCTTGTTGACCGCCAGTGTTGCTGAACAGAAGCTAAAATAAAACGATAACACGAAATTATTGATGTGTCAGTTTTACGATCTGTCAGTGGGTATAAAATATGTAAATGTTTGGCTCTGTTGGCCTTGGAATTTCACCACAACTCAAAAATAATCTCAGCGGCTTTTCTTTGATGATCTTCTACCAAAACTCAATTTTACCTGCCTTTTTTACATACAATATTGCGACTTCGAGAGTAGACTGAGACAACTGCATATGAAAAGTTCGCGAACTTACCCTTGATTGCTGACTTCTCCCACTTTTTCTTGCCATAAACTGACCGGACTTCGCTTACTATTTTATTAGACATGGCCTGATTTGCTGGACTCTCGAAACTGAAGTTGATTAAAAACAATGTTGTTAATGGAATTTGAAAAGAACAAACTATTCCTTAAACCTTGCTAGGCAATAATTATTAATCCACATTCTACACTGTAGCATTGCATTGTATTACATTGCGTTGCAGGAAGAAAAGATGGGAAGGCCAGAAAAACAACTTCTTATAGAGTCAAATCTACGTGAGAAGAAAGATCTCATTAGTTTTTATATTTGCTAATAAATTGGTTCTTTGTTTCATTCCAGCTTGCTCGCTCCTTAACGACCAGTACGCTGACCGTAGTTACCGACAACTCCGCAGTGCTAGAAAGCTCGTCTGAGTCTTCACCTAACGTGACTGTAATTGTGATTGGCAGTGGTGACAGTGATGTTAAGAGTCAGGAACAGGGACGAGAGAGCCGTAGTCCATCTGTAGAGAGGTAAATATAAAGTGCTTATTGCCTAGATCGGTCACATAAGTGGCTGGAAAGGTGTTTTTTGGTGTTTATTTCCTAGGTTACCAACAGCCTGTTAACACAGGAATTTAGTGAACTAAACATTACCACAGTTATAAAAATTAACCTCCAGTGTTGTTTCGTTGTAGCTCGGACTCGTTACCAGGCGCTTCTGAAACCAGCTATTCGTACAAGCTGTTTGCCGTCACTGAGATCACGTGGGACTCACGTGATGAGCCCGAGAAGCTATGGACAGCTCATGTGGGGTCCTTGGTGAAAGACACCACTGGGGTTATTGCTGTCAATACTTTTTCCTTGTTCTGTTGTCTATACAAGAGCACGCGCAGAAAATTCTACAGTTTGACGCGAGAATGCTGTAATTATCTTGTGGAGGATAAATTCCGAGATGTGGCTCAGCATTTTTCAAATACTTTAGAGTTCTTAGTATCCCGAGGCGATTGCCCTTTCGTCTGCATCGATACAGAGACGCTAAATCGAACAAAGTTGCTTGATAGGCATAAGTTCGCCGTGTTGGAGCTTCACTCACATTTCTCCAGCTATGTACAAAAGAGCGAGCGGACGCTGGAATGCCTGGATGATGTCAAACTGGCGGTGAAGCGATATTCCGTCGGGTCACACCACGAGGAACCCGAGACTCGGCTGTCACCAGATCCTGAGAATCAAGAGGCGAGGCAGGTGCAGCTATGTCGCTGTCTGTACAAGGCACATTTTCAGTTCTTACTCTTCTGTAGCACGTACGCCCGGCTCTTGGAATCTCTGGTACAAGCAGCAAGGCAGGCTGAGGTAAGTTATTGACTATTCCTCAAAAGTGCCCAGTCACGCTAATTTGGCCTTGTACAAAATGAAATCGAAAGAAACCTGAAAATAGTAGTTTACTAAGAAAGAAAGACACCAAAGAGATGATGATATGAATGATAATTGAGCCGGAGAAAGAGACAGAGATTTAACCATCAATATTAACTTCGCATTCGCAACATCCACCCTTTTCCCCACTGGTCTCTCATGATCATCAGTGGAGTGGGAACTCTATTTTAAGGTTTCCATACATGTATATGAACACCTATAATGCCATAAAGGTTGCTAGTTAAACTACTGACAAATATTTTATTTAAAAGATTCGAGAGATCGATACGCTTCATTGGTCGTGAGGGAAAATCCTGTAACGAGAGTGCTTTGGGACACAGCTGTCAAAAAAATAGGACTGGAGCTTCGCGTTTTGCTGATTTACTGTGCACAAGGACAGGAAAATTCCTGCCATTCGTTTTATATTTAGGCGACTTAGTTACCTTTCACGTCTCTCAAAATGTTAAGATTGCTAGTTCAAAATTCTTCCTGGTTCCCACTCTATTAAGCCCTCTATTTGGTATTTCTTCAATTCACAGGTAAACGACCTAACACAGGAAGTGAGCGAGATTCGCCGAGAGGTGTCCTCGGTTCTGGAGCATCCCATCTCAGAGGATAGCGCCTTTATCAACAGTTACTTGGACGGCAAACCCCTCACAAGAGAATCCGCTGTTCAACTGGTCGTGGACAAGCTGTCCAGTCGTGAGATTGAACGGTCCATTCTTCTCGTGCGAGCTTTTAGAGAGAAGCTTGGCGGCGAAGCGCTTGGTAGTTCGGACGAAGACAACTTAGACTGTTTGGTGTCTTTTTATTGCAAGCAGGTAGCGGAGAAAAATGTCGGCTCCCTGGTCATGTCAGGCCCGTTACAGACCTTCGCATCGTTATGCAGCGATCTGATGGAAGTCAACGTTGCTATTCTTGCCGCCGTTGAGGATTTAAACTCTTAGCTTGATTCCCTTTAGATTCTTTGCTGCTGATATTGTACGCACCCTCTTGGGAAGGGGACTTTTCTCCCTAGAATATCGTCCAAGCCCAGTTTTAGGCAGGAGTTCCCAAGCTTCTGAAGCTTTTCTGTCCGCCAGGACCTTCAAGAACCTGGGTAATAGCGCAATATTTGTTATTGTCTAGCTGAAAACAACAACGGTATCTCCTCTTTGCCAGCTACAGCATATTTTCTCTCTAGAAACTTGAACTAACTACAATTTTTATTTTCACCTTTGTTTTGATTTCTGAGCAAAATGTTTAGATGATGTTCCATTTCTGGTGCAGGGCATAGAATAATATCTCAAGCCATTTTGTAAGGCTGATAGACACGAGAAGAAATAGCTTTTTATATTGGCTCATAGTAGTGGAAGACGCAGTTCAGTCAAATTATTTAGGGTGTTAAAGTGATAATTATAGTGTAGATTTTGGTGGTTTGGAGGAGGTGATCCATAATTTGTTTTTTTAATCAAGAGATAACCATTTGCAAAAAAGATTAACCGTGCTCGTTGTTTAAAGAGAATAACGAGAGCATAAAACATTTCAATGGAAGACTTTTTCTGGATTAATATTTAGATTGTATATTTATTATGCCTGGCCTTTAAGCGGTATTTGAGGTCATGTGTAAATTTATTTTGGCTGCAAGCAAGGTTCAGATTTGTCGTTAATCCAAGCAGTGAGTGAATTAAATTCTTCAAGCTGTGTTACTGGCGATTGTCATTAAATTTCTCTTTACCTTTTCCGACATTTTCTATAGTTGTTCCTGGGAGAATTAGTTTACGTCACATCAACTTGAATTTGTTACATTGGTTAAGTCAATCTCGAAAAATATCATTGCGCTTTGATAGGCTTGAAGTAGTGAGATTATTTAAATTATTTTAATGTGGTCGTTATTTTATCATGGCGAGAAAAAACATGAATTAAAGGTGAAAATGTAGCAACACTAACGACTCTTGCTTCTAAATAACGTTACTGACTC
>CM042754.1:638511-645474 GCA_022496165.2 Catalaphyllia jardinei | reverse complement strand
TTACTGTTTATCAATTATATTAGTCTCCCAAAGAATTTTAGTGATCCATGTCTACCCAAGATCCGGCACTCTTCACTGGTTTGTTGTCGTGGCCTTATTACATTTATTGGTAAATGTACCAGTCGCCATCGTTTTTCCTACGGAAGATTGTGATAGATCTGTCACGACTTCACAAAAATTAGATCGATCATGAAATTTAACCCTAACCCGTTCTACAGTCATCCCGTTAGTCCGGCCAAACTTTCATGGCCCGTTACTAAACAGATTAACAGGGTTCCACTGTAACTATGTTTTTCTTTTTCATCAATAGAAATGTATTTACTTGTTCTAATTTCTTCATCGCATTATAGTTTCGTTATGGACAACAGAGGTTTAAAACTTAATGATAATGGTGAGTAAAAAGAGTGCAGTCTTCATCGTTTGGACATTTTCATTTTAGGTATCTTGTGCCGTTATTTTGTGATTAGTTAATTACAATTTTACAATAAGTTTAACAGGTAGCTCGTGATTTTGAATTGCATTACCTCCAAACCAGGGCGTGACCTTCAGATATTGATTCTTTTCCTAACCCTGTTGCTGATCTCCTTAACTTTAAAGACCCTTCGTGTTTTGTTTGAATGCGTATGGCTAAAAATCGGTAGCCAAAGCCCATGTGTCCAACCAGCTAGATTGGCAGCACCAGTCAAAAACACTTAATTTGTTGTTATAATCAATCATATGCCATGCCATAAAAATACAGCCAATCACAATGTAGGAAGGCCGTTATACAGTTGATGATGTTACACCCACTCTCCCATATATAGTGATCATGCTAAAGAAGCGCGTGCATACGAAAAAATATAAGTGATGTGGGATGAAATATGTAAAACACGATTACGGTGTCTGACCACAATTCCAAGCATCGACAAAAAAGTTAAAAAACCGATGCACAGCCGAGTATTTTTAACAAATTTTGAGGTGTTTGCAAATGTGGTGAAACACTGTCTTGAGTGTTTGATTTATCATCTCAATCGAAAATAAAACCAAGGAAAAAACGGAGAAATAAAATCGTAAACATCTATGCTAGCTAAGATCATATATCTCAGTAACTTTCATGGTCTTGAATTCCCTTTCTCGAGAAATTCCATTTACTGTGTACTCATATGCATAGAAATGGATTATTTCCGTTTAGATAGGGAACACAATGAAGAATATCTGATGAAAAAGTTACTCTCCAAGAAGAATTCATTTGACGATATAGAGAAGAAAATCACTCCAAAGGCTCTTACAAAGTGTGTCTCAAACTCCCTGCTGATGGGGATGAAGGTGATAAGTATAGATCAGGAGTGAGGATGGTTGTCTCAGTGTTGTTAATTTTCTTTGAAATGCCATGGCCGTAATAAGAAACTGGTCAAAAGGTGTATGGGGCAGGAGGAGGGTGGGTGGGAGAATTTAAACATGTGGTGGTTAAAAAACACATGACCGACCCCATCCATTTGACACAAACCTAAGTGACTCACATCTAAATGAAGGTTAAAAAATTACATGACCCACCCCCTACAAAACATGACATTTTTGGTTGCATAATCCAGCAAACTCATACTTTCTGTATAGAATTGTGATACTGTTTACGTTTTAGATTGTTTGCTTAACAACAATACAAAACCATCTAAAGATAACATTCTTTTCCTTTACTTTTGAAACTTCAGAAGTCAAGTCCGTAAACTCTAAAAACACTTGTAAATATTGCTATAATTTTTCACACACTAATAACGAAAAACTTTCAACTCATCAAACCGTGTCCTCAATGCTTTTTCAAGAAAAGGTCGATGTTATTAATCGGTCAATTTTCAAAGTTAAAGTAAATTAGAGATTTTACGTTCGTTCTTGAGTTTTTAAGGAAGAGAAAACCTTACCAAGGAAAAGGCAAAAATTGTTTAGTTTATTATCTTAACTTGTTTTAAGCCTCATTCAAGATTTCTGAGGCTCAAATGAAGTTGACGCAAATGTGTTTTGTTGAATGATTTTTAGGTAAACTATCGTCTTCGTAGCTTAGCAAAATGTAAGGGATCCGAGGGACAGATGTTTAATAAGCTTGCTAACTCTGTGGAGGACTTTACTACTCGCCTGCTCGATCCAATGCAGTCTGATCAGTTACAGCGAGAGGGCTTCGGTTATTTTATTCTTGACGATATCTTGGATGAGGCCATTGACTTGAAGCAGAAAAAGGTAATGTTAAAAATAGAATGAGCTTATTTTATCAGATAATCTCGTGAACTTCGATAACTTTTTAGATGAAGCTATTCTAAAAATCGTCGTTAATTTTGATACGTAGGAAAACAGACATTTTGGAGTTCTCTTGTGCCTCTGTTTCAAAACGAGTCTAAGTGCGAACCTTTCATATGAAGATTACAGCTGAAATGAGTTCTGCATGCAATTTATATTTTCATGCAAATCAAAGTCATTTTCATAAGAATAGTTTCGCACTTAGAAGAGGCAAAGGGGAACTCGGAATTGGCCTATTTGCAACAAAACGTTGCAACACGTCATGAAAAATAATACTGATAAATTATGATGATAAATAAGAATATTTAGAGAGCAAGCCACATCAGTCTTAGCTGGTTTTCTTGCGGTTCTTCTTTCCGGATGGAATTGGAATTTGAAAATGTTGGGAGGAAAACATGAGTAACCAACAGCAAACTCAACGCACAAACGACAACGGTCCAGAATCGACCCTGGGACACACTGGTGAGATACGAGCTCATTCGAAAGACAAAAGACGCAGAAAGCAAAACTAAAAGAGGGAAAAAGTATTGGTGAAAACGGATATTTTGCAAGTAAAAACCTTTCTAAAATATAGTTTGTTTTATGTTGTCTACTATTTTTGACACTTTGTTCTTTCAGTTTTTTACTCATCCAGTTGTTCACTCCGAGATGACTCGTAAATGGCGTGGTCGCTTCTTAATGAAGAAAGACCTTGGAAAGTGGACATGGTTGTTTCTACACATTTGGTGTCTCTTTGATATGGTTCTTGCACCAATTACATTTTACACTGTGTCATATTTAGAAATGTATTTTCTTTTTGCAGGTAAATAATTTACTTACAAATTTCAAGCTTACTTTTACATTATATCTGTGTGTACTTGGAAAAATTAAAAGTGACTCTGAACCCCCAACGGATAATCTCCTAATTGATCAAAATGCAATAGAAAATGTGGGCCACGATGATCTTTTTGAAGCTCATAAGTATTCAGAACTAAAATCAAATATGTTATTTCCAGGTTCTGTACTGTAATGGAGATGACCCCTTCTTGATTGGGAATTAATTAATTAATGCCATAGTCGTAGCGTCATCTGATTTGTGCAATTTATTCCTCAAAGTGCAAGAGCAAGAAATTCCTGCTGGGAAAGTTATTGCAATAGACCATTTTACCGTTGTCGGCTTAATGACCCGGCCTCTGAATGGCAGCGAGGCTGGAGTTGACCTTGTTTTGATACATACCTCACTGCTTTTAGTGTGCAAATCAAGTTGTTCTTTTGCTAATTAGTTGACATTTGCATGAGAAAAGCTGAGAGGTCTCTATCAAAGCAAGGTCGCCTCCAACCTCGCTTGCATTCATGACCAGGTAACTAAGCACACAACTGTAAAATGGCGTATTGTTTTCTTTCGATGAGGACATTTGTCTATTGTCTGTGGCCTCAACAATGTCTTTTTACGAACGCGTTAAGATTACATTGTTATCCAGGGTCAATTAACAGAATTTCTTATATTTCTGGCAGCATATTACCTGAAGTACTTAAAAACCCCTTACTTCATATTTGTACGAGACGCATTGAGCTACTTGGCTCTTGTTGGACTTCACTACGCTTTCTGCCTGTCGCCCTCAAGCTTAGCGTTCAGCGGATTAGAGTGGAGCATACTTATATTCTTTATGGGTCGCTTTCTGGTGGAGTATGGACAGGTACGGCTGACCGTTAAACGCATTAAAGAGAGAAGGAAGAGTGGAAAGGACGAAACTAATTCAAATGTTCTGCAGAAAGCACTATGCAGCTACATCAGGTGAATATATTAATAAAATCGTGGTAAGAACATCAGTTACAGCTATCGCCTCATGTCCACCTCTTTGTGGTCTATTGCGCAACAGAGGCACGGCAAAATGGAATCTATTTATTAAATCGATAGATCTTTTTTCCTTCATTTTAGCGACCGCTGGAACAAGTTGGACGTAGTCAGTGTTGTAACTTACTTGGTAATACTAGTGTTGAGACTGACGACGTGGATCGCATCTGAATCTGTGAAAACCAACCGAGCTGTACTTGTCGCTGGTTACCTGTACAGTTTCAACACCTTATGCCTTACCCTTAGAATTAGTCACGTGGTCGAAACGTTCAAAGGCCTGGGAACAATCCAGATTGCTTTGTTCAACGTTCTACAGGATGTTTTCACGATAATTTGGCAGTTTATAGCAGCTGTGTTTGCATTTTCCGTTGCTATAACTAAAATATATATGGCAGAAAAATCCTTCCATGCAAGTGAAAGTAATCAACAAAACCTGTAAGTATACCAAGTTTGTTTATGTTACTCTTGTTTTAGATAACGTTCCGAAGTTATACAGTTCCCTTCCGTTTTTATTCTGCTGGCTTTTTGTTTCATCTTAAGTCCTCTAAATGGCACAATCAGTTATTTAGCCGCTACAGGAGCCTATTACTAGGAGCCTGCAACTCCAATAATAAGCCAATGTAACGGCATTTTTACAGACCAGCCTATTTTTAGATATTTTTCCCGCAAAATAGGTCATTTTCAGTCTACCTGAGAACGCATCGGTAAGGATAAAACAACATACCTGCCAACTCTCCCGGTTTTCCCGGGAGTCTCCAAGTTTTTCATTAATCTCCCGGTCTCTCGGTCTTAAATTACATTCTCACAATGCAAAGATTTCTAGACGTCTCCAGATTTTTGTACTGTGGGGGTTTGGCAGGTATGAAACAATGAAGCCTGACGTGAACATGTCGACATCATGTCGACATGTCAGTTTAGTCCATACCTGTGATTGCAATTGGTCACTGAGATTCCTGTGGGATCTGAATTCGAGATAAATTCAAATTAAAAATAGATCGGTCTGTGAAAACGCCGTGACAGGAATATGGGGTAGTGATGGGCTCCTGCGGCGCCGCTGCTGCGCATTTCCCTTTCGTAAACGGTCGATGCCACTTTTAAACGATCGACGCCATCATTGGTAACCAACCCTTTAGAATGAAAGATGACATATCTGCTTTAGTTTAGGCCTGGAAAAGATAGAACCTGGTATAATTTGTCGATGGAGTAAAATGCACTCACCAAATGCTTAATTGTTCATATTCACACTGGTTTGCTTGCGGTTAGCTCTTATTTGATGTTTGGGACGACTGTATTATTAATGTTTAAGAATGTCACGTTTTATAACTAAATTTTGGGGAGATTTGGCGGATCAACCTGGTAGTGTAGTAGTTTAAGAGGGATATCAGGAAGCAGATGTTCTGGGTTCGATACTAGGTGGTACTTGCAAATTTTCCTTTTTCTTTAATTTAATAGAGAAAAATTCGTTTACAGATAGAAAAAATTTAAAATGGCATCGATCGTTTACGAAAGGCAAATGCAAGGCGCCGCTAATAACGTAATAATATAAGCATTTCTTGTGGATTAATAGAAATGGCACATGCACAAGCTCAAATTTCTCGAATACCCTTTCTTTTTTAAACTGTACACTGACATGGTGAACGCATAGAAAGTTCTGTGGAAAATATTTGCTATTAAATTCCCTAGGAGCAACCTTCTTGGCTGTCTTTTTTGCAAAGGTTTCATGGCTATAAGTAGCCTCAGATAAAATTCTGAGAATTGTATTACAGGTTTGCAATCTGATGGGACCCTTACAGCAGCACCCTCCTCTTTGATACTTATCAACTTTTATGCTCTTGGTTTCAGTGCCTGTAAGACATCTGGGGTATTATGGTAAGTGTAAGACAATCTTTGCTTCCTTGCTATTGCAAAATACATTTGCTTGATTCTTATTCAGTTTCCTTACTAGTTGAAATAAAACCATTTATTGGTGAAAGTAAAGATAATAATTAATACAGTCTGAACAAAGTTAGTAGGGGACTGGTTATGAAATCCGACAAAGCTCTTTGTTGTGTGTTTTTGTTCGTTTTTGTTTGGCCTTGATCGTGTATACAGAACACAATAGTTGTTTACTTCTAACTGCGGAAGTAACCAATAGAAACTTTTGGTTAGGCAATTCATGCATAGTGGATGAGTGCAAAACAAAAGATTGTGCACGGTCGTGGACCTTCCAACGTAAATCTTGCCATCTTTGATTTCTCCTTTGTTGTTTGCCAGGCTTCATAACTATTCCTCTCCAAGTTCTGAATTGATTTCTTGGTGTCACTATTGATCGATGATATCATTTATTCTTGATGTTTATTTCAGTTGGTGGGAGATTCTTACTCATCTCAGCTGGTCCCTTCTCGAGATAGAACAAGAATTCAATCCTTTAAACTCTGTTGATACTCCTTCAGAAACAATTGCTAAACTGTTCTACGCTTCATTTCTCTTCATTGCCGTCATTCTTCTTGTAAATATGTTGATAGCCTTGTTATCCCACACATATCAGCGAGTTAAAGTAAGTGATGACGAAAAACAGCCTGCTAAATCTCAAGACTGATTTTTGACTGATTTTAGACTGCATGATTGGTTAGTATTTTTCTTCTCTTTAAGGATAATGCGTTAAAGGAGTGGTCATACAAGAAAGCCGTTACTATTCAGACTTATGAATCCTACAATCCAATCCATGCACCTCTTAACATAATATCAGAGTTTTTCTTGTTGCATTGGTGGAATAAGAAGAAGGAAAGCAGGGACAGAAGAGAAACAAGAGAAACGAGAGGAAGAAGAGGAAGCACTCAACCCCATGCTCTGAGAGTCAAACTGGTAACAATAGTTACTTTGTA
>CM042754.1:628511-636011 GCA_022496165.2 Catalaphyllia jardinei | reverse complement strand
ATGACCTTTATGCCTTTGAATAAGCTACTGATTATTTCACCACAATATTTTGTTTATTTTCGTTTACATTAAAAAGCATATGCAGAAAGTATAACTATAATTTGCAGCAAATTACAAAAGGTACAAATAAACAATAGAAAAAAACTAAAGGTATCCAGTAAGTAACAGTGTAATGTGCACATAGATAAGCGAGTAGAATATTATTATTAATAAGGTATGTTAATTTGTTAAGGTATGTTAATTTAGAAAACTTGTGTCAGTTGGGAGACATAACGTAAATATTTTATGCAATAAATGAACAACAATACGTTTCCTATTTTTTATCAGATGAAAAGAAACTGGACCAAGTGTATCTGGAAACAGAGAAAAACAGACAAATGCTTAGCCAGATTCTTCTCAGAACCGTCAACAATCAGAGCTTCGATCTTAGTTCACGGAGAATTGACCCACAGGTTGGTTCTTTTCCGACGAATTCTTAGCTTCGTAAAGTTTGATAACTACATGCAGCTCTATAAGCTTAAATTTGATACGAGGTTTAGCTATGTACACTTTAAAGGGACACAGTCAGCTTTGTGACCGTGCTGACCTGGACACCAGTTCTTCTCACTTTGAAAAAAGTTTTCCTCAACCTGAAATCAAAGGTCATCTAGAAAGGTGCTTCATTTTTCTCAATATTTTGCTTGATTTTCAATAGTTTTCTGAAAAACCTGTTTTTGAGTGTCCTTTTGCTCATTCTATGATATTACTTTTGTCATATCTGGTTAAAAACAGTATTTATTGCGTCTCTGGTATATGAAAATTAGCTATGGAATGGTATGTAATGCGCATGTGCACCAGCTGACTGTGTCCCTTTATACCAGACGCGCTATATCGCTTGCACGCTAGACTTCAAAAGGTTAGGTCAGAATACTTCAAAACATTTATTGCTTTAACTTGTAAAGCACTGACCTTTCTCAAATGATAGAGCTAACAAACCTACATAGATACACATGATGAGATAAGTTCCTGCCGTCCTGTACAAAGCTAACCTCTAAGGGTGGCTTAACAAGAAATTGTTGCTATCATTTTCCACTAACCACTAAAATCGTTTTTCCTAGGCATGGGACATTGCAAATGGTATCAATGTAAACGGCAATGTTTTGACTTGTGAAGGAGTTGAAGATTACAAATCTGAGGCTGATCCTGATAAATGGGTGTTTGGTGCAAGATATAATCATCCTTTTTGCCCTGAATTCCCTCATTTTGAGGTAAAAATATTTCTCTGCGAGCTTGTAAGTTAGTACAATGAACATATGGTTCGTACAGATAGTCAAATCTACGTTAGTTATGACAGAGGTTTCAAAAAGATGTGTACCCTGCTTTATGCACGGGTTGATAGGGCATCAGAAAACGAAGCAAAAATGCTACAAAGCACTTTGTTTTTCAATCTAGGCACTGACGTTAGTATAAAAATCATCCATTTTAGCCTTTTACATTGTGTAATACATTATTATTGCAGGTTTTGATCTTAGAAGCAGGAATAATGAGGCGGTTGGGAATCGGAGTAGTGATGGAATCTTACAGCAAATCTTTAATGCCTGGCTGGCAGGATGGAACTGTAGGATATCATATTGATCATGGAAAAGTCTTCGATGGAAGTCCCACGGGCAAAGAAACAAAAGGTGCTTTTACTTTTTTAAGTTAAACAATTGATATCGCTGCAAAGGGCCAATCAACCTCATTTGCCTTAGCTAACTTTTAAAGTGCATGTGGAGAAATAAGACTATTCCCGTACGTAGGGATATGTGGAGGCGCGGTGCTCTTATGGTTAGCGGTATCGTCTCCGGATCGAACGGTCCGGTTTCGAGCCTTGGCCGGGGACATTGTGTTTTGCTCAGGCTGGCAGTGGGCAAGACACTTTACTTTCACAGTGCCTCTCTCCACCCGGGTGTATAAATGGGTACCGGTGAATTTAATGCCAGGGTAACCCTGCGATGGCCTAGCATCCCATTCACGGGGGAGTAAAAATACTCCTAGTCGCTTCATGCTACAGAAACCGGAGCAAGCCGCCTGCCTGATTGGCCACTTGGCTCGTATGCAGACTTTACCTTTTATCTTTACCTATACAGGGTATGCTATGGCTTTCCGAGGGGATTTGATTCGCTGCACAGTGGGGTTTAAAGATGCAAAGAAAATCAGCAATACAAAAGTACGAGTTCCAGTGGTGTTCACACTAAACGACAAGAGAATAACTCCCGAAGGACAAGAAGGTGAACTTTTTATTTATTACAACCCTAATGGTCAAGTTCTCTTCCCATACATCGGCATGATGGATAAAGGATGCTCCGTGTTAGCCAAGGTAATGTTCAATCATCATTTACTTCTGTAGTTGCAATACAGTGCTTTTAAAAGATGTTGTGTTTTCGCTTCCTCAGTATGAAATAACGCATGCTTTATCGTAAAATCAACCTCAGTAACTTATCCAATATTAATGTTATTCAGCTTTATCACATTCTTTTATTTTTGCTCCATTTTGGGTTTGTTTACTAAGATTTTTCAAAATGCCACCACGGCCCCGGTCTCTTTCTCTTATATTTAGTTAAGCAATGAAAGATCACAAAGCATTTCTCGGTATTTTACTTCTATGCCATAATTTGGAACCACGTAACTTACAGTTCAGATGTTTTACTCGGTAAATCAATGGCTGTTACCCTATAAAACACGAGAGACAATGTTTCATTCTATTTCAAACACCGATAATAAAGAGTGGTGAATACGACGCGCAGCGGAATTCATATTTTTGTCAATCTTTCACGAGTTTGTAAATGTGATGTGATACTGTCTTGGGTTTTTCAGATATCTCCTTAATTTAAACTAGTAATTGAATTCTTAGTCCTTCTGAGAAGCCTAGTTTACTTTATCTCAACACTTGTTGACATCTTTACTGGTGTTGCATCTTTGTGGATATAATAAGTTAAAAACCTGGATAACTGTAGTCTTTTATATTTTTCTCAGATGTGTGGGCAGCAAAAGGAAAAACATCATCAATATTTAGACACTAACTTAAAGCACATTCACCAAGAACACCAAAATCTGAAAACTACCCTTGCTGATGTTTGTCAAGAAGTCAAACAAATGAAGGAATGCCTAGAAGAAAATAACAAGGCACTTAAAGCTGTGTTGGCGAGGTTGAATGGTAACGAAGATACTCCCTTGTGAAACAAAGATACTATTGAGATTGTCTTCCCTAGTGCCAGGACCAAGTAAAATATTTTTCAAATTTTTAATTAGAACTTTCGTATCAGGAGAATGTGTTTATTGTGCATATAATAAAACACTTTTGTCTCCAACTCCTTGTGGGCAAAGTGTCAATCAGAGTAAGTTTAAATGCTGGAAAAACAACTTGTCATGATTACGCAAGAAAGGATTGTTTTTGGCTTTAGTTTACTTTAAAATGTTTAAGTGCTGCTGACACCAAATTTTTTTCGCTGATATGAATTTCCTTTTGTCCTGATCACCAACGCGCATGCGAAAAAAAATATATTGTTGTAGCTATTTTTGTTAATTTCTTATGAATTTTCAAAGTTTGTAAAATTGGCCTTTTCCATGTTGACGACCGAGGAATAGCGGAGAATGGGACAATTTGGCTTGTAACGTTATTTCGAGAATAACAATAGTTGTTTCTGAGAAGAATATACGCGAACCTGCAATAGTGTGTCAAAATAGTTGCAGAATACAAGGAAGATGTGCTGTTGGAGATTTTTTCAGATTTTCAGATTTTTTATTGTTTTATACCACTAACAAAAGTTATAACTTCAAAAGAAAAAGAAAATCGAGGCCACGGCCAAAAATGAAACCAATCTTTATTTTCAATTTCTTATGAGGTATTAACGAGTTTTCAAAGGTTTGTGGGTTTCCTTCTATAAATACTAATCTCTTACTAACCGAGCGCGAGGGCCGTACTGGAGAATATTGGCCCGAGGTCGTGGCAGTACGGACCGAGCGCAGCGAAGTCCGTACAAAAAGCGACCGAGGGCCAATATTCCCCAGTACGGCTAGGTTAGTGAGTAGTTTATTATATACTGCACTCGGGCTATGCTTGTTTTGAAATTTGCGGCTTTCGAAAACAAAAAAAAGAAAACAGTATGACTGTTTCCATGGAAATACTCCGTATGGCGAAATCCCAACCAAGAAAGAACCAATTGGAACGCTCGGTTTTCCCTCAAGACTACCTTGCCATATAATAAGGCCGGATACTTTGTAATTATTGAAGAAAACCGATTTTCACTTCCCTGCTAGCAGAGGTCTCTCACGACGAAGCAAAATGAAACGACAGGAGAGAGACCTCTGCCGGCTTCCGACGAGTTGTTTGATGAAGCCGCCGACCAAATTTCTGGTCGAAACTTACCGGTTTTCAAAACCGGTTTCGTTTAATGTGTAATGAGCGTGCCTTGTTAGACTGTACGCTGATAATTTTAGAGCCCACGGTAGATTACGGCTTCCGAGATCCGCGAGTGTAGAAGGGTGCTTACCATTTAGCAAAAAAATCAGGAAATTTCGGTTGAAAGTCCAATGGAACAGTAATTTTCCGGAAAATTCATTCAGAAATTGTAGACTTCCAAGAGGTGGAGGAAATTGTAGACTTCCAGAGGTGGAGCGGAATGGCGGAAATTTCCTTACCATTTGCTGAACCGCCGCTTTCCAGTTTCAGTCTCTCGAAGTCTCTCTTCAGCCGTAAATAATTACGGGAGATCGCATTGCAAATAGTAAGCACCCTTACCATTACTTTCTCCATCTTTTTTATTACTTTTGTGTACTAGAAGTTAACTCCCAAATTAATGCTATCCATACAATAATAATTTAGTTTCTATAGCGCCTGTCTTTTAATGATTCAAAGGTGCTAATTAAAAATAGAGATTCCCACGAATATATTGCCAAAGCTAACTAAGAAGATGATAAAAGCCTTGAGATTATAGATAAACTTTCAAAATAAAAGAAATAACGATTAATGATAAGTGTTATATTCTAGAAAATTGAAAATACAGACTAACATTTACATTTAGATAAAAAGAGCTCGTCAGGAGGGCTAGAGGGGTCTAATTCAGATAAAAAGAGCGCGTTAAGAGTGAGAGGGGTCTAATTCAGATAAAAAGAGCTCGTTAACGTTTCAAAGTGTCATTTGAGTCCTTCTTTCTTATACTTTCTAATAAATGATTCCAGAGCTGTGGACTAGATTAGGTCTGGTGATATGATTTCTGGATAAAATCTGACACAGAAAGTGAGTAAAGCTACTATTTCATGATTATATTTAGAGCTCCTCATTTTGTTTCGTCGCAGCTTTGGAGAAGAATGAAAAGGAATCACTTGCAACTGATCGTTGGTCGCAAAAGAGTTACAATGCTACCCTTAAAATTTGTCGTACCGGCCCCCCCCCCCCCCCGGGGGGGGGGATAGGTGGCGGAGGGGAGATTTTTGGGATCGTGGAATAAGTGGCCTGCTTGTCGTGGCCCATCTGTACCAGATGCATTCAGCAAAACATCCTACTCATTTCATTATGCTAATTCAATTTACTTAAAATCCTAAACAAAACTTGAGCATCTCAAACAAAGGCCCCAAAGCAGCTTTGCAGATGAGTTAACAATTACAGTCAATAAGTTCTCAGCCAGTTGACTTCTTCTTACCACACTGCGTCAGTATCTTCAAGAAGGACCATTATGAAGTGGCTATACGTTCTTGTCTTGTGTGAACTTGTGCTCGCTGAAAACCCTGACGGTAAGCGTTATTGTAAAGCTTGTCAGAGTTATGAAATTTTCGTTAAAGCATCATTTCCTAGCGAGAAATTAAAGGGTTAGGGTTAGGTTAGGCTACATACATGAATGCACGACGGGTTAAAGCGTTCACAAGTGCTTTCAATTATACGCTGTTGAACGCTCTAAACTATCATTAGACATGAATCTAGAATTAAATGTTTTAAAACTGTACTCCTAGAAAATGAGGGCCTTAATAACTCAGATCTGTATGAAGGAGACATGATCCTAACAGATGAACAGCGCATGGCAGCCGAGATGGGACTGGATGTAGATGATCCTCTTGGAAGAGGTTCAACTAAGAATAGACAATGGCCTGGTGGTGTAATGGCTTATGTCATTGACTCCAGTCTCTGTAAGTTTGAAAAGTGTGAAATTTTACCTGCTGTGTAATTCAATAATTATAACATTGTTTAAAAGTCAATAACAATGTGTGAGCTAAAATTCATAGTCAACAAAGCTTGAGTACGACTTAGCAACGATTGCAGTCTTCTTACGTCAAAATTAATCATCTCAAACACTCTTATTCGTTTTTTTTTGTTTTTATTTGTCACAATAATCTTTTATATCAAAGCACAAGCTTCACCAAAAGAAAAAAAAAGGGCCACTCCGAGTCCAGGACACCAGGAACTTTGCATGAAATTCGGGTTAATTGCCCATAGGAAGCCAAACAAATATGTTGGATATAAATTTCGCTATTGTAGTGGTAGGTTTAATTAAACGAAAGTCGAGAGAATTACAAAACCGGGCCAGCAAATATATCAAAAAACTAAGATGCTGAAAAAACAATAAGTCGACAAAAAATCCTGCATAAGCCACGCAACTTTTGAAGCCCCATTAGGAAATCAAAGCTCGCAGTAAAATGACTTAAAGTTAAAATGATTGGTGTGATTACTCTGATAAACACTGTAAACAAAAGAAAAAAAATTATGAGTACTTTGGTATTAGGATTAACCCAAATTTTAAGAACTTGAGAAGACGACACACCAGATTGAGGGTCATTAGAGCAAGTTTATCTTGACTTCTATTTGAAGCAAAAGCATGAACTTTAGAAAAATGTGGGTTTATTAAGGCAAATAACCAAATGCATTTAGGGATTTATGTGCTCAGTATTAGTTTGCATAATACGTGTGTCAGTGCAGAAATCTGTGATATACGTTGGACATAAATCGGTTGACCTACGGTTTGAAAGCAGATGTGATTGCATAGATGAAATATATGCTATGAAGGTAGGGTATAATTAAATTGAAGAAATCGATTGTAAGCTTAGAGATGGTATAACTGCAAAAAAAATTTTTCGGATTGAACGAGTGCTCCACTTTTCATATTTCTTGAATTTTTGTTTTTTTGCCTGTTTGAAAAGTAGACCCTAGTACTATGACAATCGTATTACTGGTAGATTTAAAGTGCTACTATGATCAAAAAAATCATTTCCTTTTTTCTTCCGATTTTGAAAGCATGTTCGCTTAACACCTAACTGGCAAAATTTAGAGCTTTGAGTTTGATCCGAAGGCTGTTTATTTTGAGTGTAAGTTTTGGATTTGACGGTCCGCCATTACTCACGTTCAAAACTGAGCGATAGGACATCAGAGGGTTGGATCTAGAGAAAATGACGTCATTTACTCACTAGCTTAACATTTCAGCTTGTAAACGCAATTTATTATATATGCAAAACACGGGTTTAAAGGTCTGAAAGCCCAAAACTCCCGTGCTG
>CM042754.1:586011-623511 GCA_022496165.2 Catalaphyllia jardinei | reverse complement strand
TACTAATACGTGAAGTTATATTCTCCAAACTAGAAACATGCGTGACGTCAAACAAGGGCGGGAAAGCCCGCCGGATCGGGAAACACCATCCTATGAACATAGTCTTTTGGTCATTTCCAAAATCACTGGAATCGCAACTAAAAGGAAGGCTTTGCGTGTTACCAAGTTGTTCGTAGGTGGCGTTCAGAGCCACCTTAAATTTTAGAAACTTTAAGGTGGCTCTGAACGCCACCTATACAAATCTTTTTTAAACTTTGCCAAAAATTGCGCCTAATCATGCTTATTAAATGTTGATGATATAAAAAACTTCACTGTGCGGTTTTTTAATTATAAGCCCCTAAAGCTGTAATTAAGGGTGTGTTGAGCAGGTCATACTGTTGATATGGTAACATATTATGTTATGAGAAGGACAACAACGTGTTTACCAATAGTTGGGCAGTGTTTTTATACCATAATTGTAGCATCAATTGATAAAAGGTGGCTATAACGACGCATCAAAATATAAGTGCTTGAAACTGTTTTGAGCCACCTTAAAAGGGGGTGACGTCTGAAAAATATGGTTATTGTTGGGGGAGAATTCACAGCGCATGGGGTAAGTCTATGCAGTTACCATATGCCAATGGGACAAATTTTGACCCAATTAATATAGCTCAAGCTCTCGCAAGCGACCATACGGGCTTGATCGCTTATGGGATTATTTCCTTTTAAATTCTCTTAGTACTTGACACTGTTTCAAGGGTTAGGGCACTTAACTCTATATAATCAATATCTTAAGTCAATACTTATTAGTGAGGTCTCGACTAATGCTTGTTTTTGCATAATAAAACTGGAACGGAAACACAAGGGTGTGATTTGTACTTTGCTGTGGGCGTGGTGCTATTTTAATCGACTTTGCGCATGCCTTTCTGTTGTGTTTGCGTCGTACGTGGCGGCAAATACAGCAGCGTTAAGAGGCCATCAAGAAGGTTGACGAGGGACCACTTATCCACGGTGCACCTGTTTAACGGATGACCGCGCACAAGAAAAGAAGTAGAAAAAAGCTTTCCTATCCTTGATTTGGATTTATACTTGCGTTTGTGCTCGACTAAGCTTCTGTTTACGTACATTTATCTATACTTGCACCACAGCATGTCACATTGGCTGGTGCCCTTGCACACAGCAATCAGTTAGGTGATTATAAATTATGATATCTCTTCCTAGGCGTTACGTAGGAATGAATCAGAATTAGCTATATAGAAATAACAAAATGTCGGTGAAAATAGAAAAAGATGTAGAAAAGCTTTGAAATAACTTAATGTTACTGTCCATGGCTTACTTGTCTCAAAAAAATATTTTCTGTGGGTTTATTTTGTAAGTTTTGCTTCGCCCTTTGGCACTTATAAAAGGTTGGCTGTGTTTCATAATAATGCTTAGACTGGGGTTAGAAAGCATATAATGAAAGAATACCAAGTTTTTTTTGTTGGAACTCGTGTCTTTAATGAATATGTATTAATTTTTTTCTTGTTATTATTAGTGCAATATTCAGTTCTAGATCCGTTGTAAATGGAAAAACGTTTCTCCTGTAATTTATTTTAAATTGTTTATTACATGGAACTAAAAATATAAATATATTGATTAAGAGCTATATTAGAAGTTGCCAGTTCAAAATAGCAACGTAATGGCTCTTTTCAATGCCGATCACTGATTGGGCATCAGGTCAATAAATAATCGAGATTCCTTCTTGACTTAAACAGTTGGTATTTGCCAGTATAAATGGTAATTATTAAGAAGATTAAAAACCCCTGACGGAGAGTCGACGCGAACAAGATGAAGTGGCTAAGTCCCTTCTTGTTGCTCCTCATGGTGTTTCTGAGCGCATCAGCTTCAGATCCTGAGGGTAAGTTTTGGTAAATGCGTAGATTGACGAATACACCAAGCGGGACATAAAAACTCTGTATGGTTCGCGGCTTCTGTTGGGTTAAGGCTCTTGCTTCTAAAGGCAACCTTGTCGCGAACATGCCAAATTAGGCAAATTAGTTTATAACATTCATATGTTCGTGAATATTCAAAATGTATTATACTCTGACGAGTGAATGGACGATAAGTCAGAAAAAAGTTTGTTACAGGATTATGACTTGGGATTATTGTTGAAATGCACCACGTGACACAATTTGATCAGTTTATTAGTTGTTACCAAATTAATTTTACAAACTAAAAGCTGTACTACAGACAGACTAATTTTCTTGTAGTTAGATTGATATTGAAAAAACAAATATATATAATGACAAACATACACAGGTATTCGCTCAATGGATCAAATTTCATTGAAGCTATTGTTTTTTTCGTTGTTTATAAATTTTAGATGGTTTTAATTTTGTAGTTGATGACAACATTACTCCAAAATAAACTGCAACTATTCGAAGTTCGTGCAAGAATGGAATTTTAGTGCTCACTTAAAAAGCAGGTTGCCTGATATCGTCCCTATATTGGTTGTGTAAATCCTAAAATTTTCCCAAATAATTTGCAGGTGGAATATTAGCTCTATCTTCTAAATCTTAAAGATATATTGGCTATTGTAGAGAAAATTCGAAAACCTCAGAATTAGAGGAATCAGTTCGGTAAGCAGAGATCTGAAAATAATGATCAAGTAATGTTAGGCAGAGTAAGATTTAACTGAGACAATTACTTCACAAAATCGAAGTTAAAGAAATAGAATTGAGCAGATAAAAATTACTCTTAAAATTACCAGTTTTGAAATTTACTAGAAAACGAAACAACTAATAACTTGTCAATTTGCATCGGACGAGAGCAAAATGAGAGAATGAATGGGTCGATTAAAAAAAAAACTTTAACAGAATGGAAAATGACAACTTTTGGTGTACAAAAGCAACATAGTCTACGTGAATGAAATCGATCTGGTACACGTAGATTGAAGGAAAGCAATTTAGTGACAGCGAAAAAATTCTGAATGTGTTACAACACTTGTGTTATTTTGGTAAAGAAAAGTTACGGTACTACAATTCATGTTATAGAAAATGATTTTATTCCTTATAATTCGCTACTGTCTCTTACAAAAAATTGAAAAAAAAATCACATACTCAGAATTCTTTCTGTTTTTTTTGTTTGTTTCAGTTTTTTGGGGTTTCGTTTAGGGTGCTTAAGTAAATGTGATAAAACTGCAATAACCGTTAGGTGCTTGAAAATTTCGCATATGACGATGGCAATTTTAAGAAGGAAGGCTTTTTTTTCTTATATGTCGATGTGGCGGGATGTCAAGGCCGATGGCTTGATCACACCGAACTCGCATACAAACTTATCATGATAAAATGTAGAGAAATTAACGCATCACTGACAAAATATGCAATTTTATAAGAACCAGGCATGGGAAAGCAGCGGTAGACATGGATAGTCGCGTTCGTGTTACTTCATGTGATCATAGTATGTGATATGGGAAACTTGCATTACGGGGACTTTTATTATTACACAGATGCCCAACCATCCAGTCGGCGGGGCGCATGTGATGGCACCATTGTTTATTGGGACTTCAGCTAGCATTTTTTTTTTAAGTTCCAGATCCATATTGCCTCGACCGCTCAGTCCAATACACGGACCGACAGAGCAGGGCACATCAGTCTAACCAATACTAAGTGAAAGTTAGCAAATATAGAACATTCTGAATAACTGTTGAAATGAATTTTTACGCATGCTTGTATTTTAAAGGGGGACACCACTCAAAGCTATTGAAAGTAAAGGAGCTGGCAAAGTCTCGTAATAAAGCGTTCCAGTAGTTATTTTGTACACAGCTTACAGGCGCCTGGGCTGATATCCTGCGGAACTTACCAGTAAAACAGAAAATATCGTAAAAGCGATATTATCCTATGCACCTTTGTATTAGGAATAATATTGTTTTATAAACACACCGAGATCAACTCCCTCAAGAACGTGAGAAAATTTTTATATTTGTGTGTTTTTTTCGCCACGTTACCATGTACAATGTACATGGTTTCGCCTCAGTGATCGTCGGAAATCAGGAATAAAAAACAACAACCACACACTTTGGCGAGCATAACATGCGGGAATTTTAAGGTCATGGTTCTGCATCACGCGCACCGTTAGGCGTCAAGCAAGTCCGCAGTTTGAAATATTATCATTTTGTTCGGTTGCTATATTTCCAACAGTTCAATTTGGTATACTAAAAAAACTCACAGCATGTAAATCAATAATATTGCGAAAGAAAACTACTGAAAAGGTTACCAACCTTATTTAGATACTTCCGGGTAAAAGTATTTTGAAAAACATAACAGAAACAAACAAAAGGAACGAATTGCTTAACATTTGATGAAATTTTCTTCCCAATTAATGATATTGTCCATTGCGAAAGAATATTACTGAAAAGGTGACCAACTTTATGTAGATACTTCCGGGTTAAATTATTTTTTAAAAAATAACAGAAACAAACGAAAGGAACGAATTGCTTTAGATTAGATGAAATTTTCTTCCAATCAATGATATTGTCCATTGCGAAAGAATATTACTGAAAAGGTAACCAACCTTATTTAGATACTTCCGGGTAAAATTATTTTTTTTAAAAAAAATCACAGAAACAAACAAAAGGAACGAATTGCTTAACATTTGATGAGATTTTCTTCCAAATCAATAATTTTATTCATTGCGAACGAATATTACTGAAGAGGTGACCAACCTTATTTAGATACTTCCTCGTAAAATGATTTTGGAAAAAAGCAGAAACAAACACAAAGAACGGATTGCTTAACATTTGACTTTATAATTCACTACGTTGCAGAAAACCGGGGCTCCAGAAACGCCAATCTTTTTGAAGGAGATATGATCCTTCCAAAAACGCAGATAAGGAGAGCTGAAAAAGAAGAAGATATCGATAGATCCCGCAAAAGAGCAGTGATGAAATCCAAGCTGTGGCCGAAAGGAGTTGTCCCTTATGTGATCGATTCAAGTCTTAGTAAGTATATACTTAATGTACCAAATTAAACTGAATAAGTCAAGTGCTAAATATTGAAAATGATCGAAAAATGAGGTACAAAATTTCTTGTTGTAGTGAGAGACAAATGACAGTTCCAAGCTCCTGTCTATATCGATATTTTAAAGTATAGATAGGACCCTGCGTGCTCTGATTGGTCAAAAACCCATTTTTATCAGAGTATAAAACATAGAAAAAGCGTGTTTTATTGTTTTGCGCGCGTAAAATTGGAAAATTAAACGAGACTTACCTGTAAGTTGAAGTTTGATTGAAATTCTATCCGTCACCAAGCACTGAGGGATTACGTGAGATAGCATTGCGCCTGCGCGAACTCAGTTTTTAAAGCACTTGCCATGTGTGCAGGGGAAAGAAAACCCTGACCAGCAAAATGGGAGGGCCTTAAAAGGGAGGGCACGTAATCCCTCAGTGCTTGGTGACGGATAGAATTTCAATCAAACTTCAACTTACAGGTAAGTCTCGTTTAATTTTCCAATTCTATTCCGTCACCGCACTGAGGGCTCACGTGAGACTTCAAAGCCCACTGCACACATGAACAGAGTAATGACCAACCAAGCAAGTCATATTGGTCAAAAAACAGTTTATTAACTTTACTCTTGTAACAAAACGTTAGCAAAGCTATCTGTGTTGATAACAGGCTTGCTATAAAACTTTGCAAAAGTGTCAGATGAGCTCCATCCTGCAACTGATAAGATGTGCTCTAATGGTACAGATTTCAACAAAGCCTTAGATGTTGCGGCAGCCCTAGTACTGTGGGGCTTGAAAAGGTTTACATCAATTCCTGACTTTTGCATTACAGCTTTGACCCATCTACTGATGGTGTCCCGGGAAACTGGTTTAAATGGCTTGTAATGACTAATAAACAATTGTTGTGCACCTCCACGTAGAGAAGAGGTACGATTAAGATATGCCTTCAAGGTAGTGACAACACAAATGTTAGGGTTGTCCGGGTAAGCTACAAACTTAACAACAGTGGGTTTCGACCCTGGCTTAGACTGTTTAATAGGCCTGGAGATAATAAAAGTCACCGAAGTTTCTGAAACAACCATGTCCTCCAAAGACAAGTAGTGAATTGTCTGCCCCCGTTGAGCTGATACTAATGACATTAAAGTGACTAATTTGAAAGTCAGATCCTTTAGTGAGCAGTCTGTAATAGAGATTGTCTTAAGATAGTTCAGAACCTTGCTCACATCCCATGTCTCAGTATATCTTGGGTTGGAGGGTCTTGCTTCGTAAACTCCTTTTAAGAACCTCTTAACGCTCTCTTGTGCTCCAAAAGTCATCCCGTCCACAGGCCTTAAGACACTGGATAGAGCAGACCTTGCAGTGTTAATACCACTGTAACCGATGCCTGACTCAAATAATTCCACTAAAAAGTCTAGTGCCTGGGGGACAGTGGCAGAAACTGGATCAATCTGTTTTTTATGACAATATGTAGTCCATCTTTTGATGTAGGATGAATACTGCTTTGTAGTTCCTTTCCTCCAGGACTGTAAGATGATGGAGGTTGCCTTTTGAGAAATTCCTTGTGTCTCATAGGACTGCCGGACAATCTGCATGCAATCAGAACCATTTTCCTGAATAGGGGGTGAACTTCTTGTGGCATCCCCGGCATTTGTAAGGCAGTTCGTTGTTGTGGTAACACTCTTGGAGCAGCCACTAACATGCGAAGAAGTTTGGGATACCAACTCTGGGTTGGCCACATTGGAACTATCATCAATCCCTCTGCACAATCGGTTTGTATTTTCTGTAGGCATCTTGCAATTAAACTGAAAGGAGGGAAAGCATAGAACCAGTGTTTATCCCATGTTACAGAAAATGCATCAATAAAGGCTGCCCCTGGATCAGGTTTCCAGGATACATAGCATGGAACCTGATGATTTAGTCTGGATGCAAAGAGGTCTATGGAGGGCTCCCCCCAGATATCTGTGATCTGTTGGAAAATATCAGATCTTATCATCCATTCCTTGTTGTCTGAGAAAACGCGTGATTCCCGATCTGCCTCAACATTTTTGGTCCCTGGGATATGAGCAGCTGTTAACCATATTTGTTTTTCTATGCACCACTGCCAAATATCTTTAGCAATAGTGTGACATTCCCTAGAATGTACACCTCCCATAGCATTAATATAGTTCACAGTTGTAGAGTTATCAGAGTAAATCTTAACGTGAATGCCTTGCTCATTTATGCAAAATGCCTTAAGTCCAAAAAATGCAGCTAACAGCTCCAGACAATTAATGTGATATTTTGCTTCTTCCTCTGACCATCTACCCCCTATTTTCTCTGTCTCTTTGACAGCTCCCCATCCTTTAGTTGATGCATCGGTGTAAATTATTACATCAACCTTTGAATTAGGCAATAATATGGGGTAGTTATTGGTCTGTATGTTATCATACCACCACTTTATCTCTGAAAAGCTTTCTTGGGATAATCTCATTTGAGCATTATAATTGCCATAGTTTCGTCTTAAGGCTGTAGTTTTATCCCTCTCAAGTTGTCTATAATACAGTGGTCCATATAAGATCCCAGGAAAACTTGACACTAAAAGCCCTATAAAGCTAGCTAGTTCCTGGATTGGGAGCTCAACAAGCTCCATCATTTTCTTGCATCTTTCCCTTATGCGCTGGATTTTTTCCTGTGTTAAGGAAACAGTCATATTAACTGAATCCAAGACAAATCCCAGAAATGTAAGGACTTGAACTGGCTGTAAGACCGACTTATCAGGATGTAGGATAAAACCCAATGTTGAAAATAAGTCACAGGTATCATTAATATTGGCTTGGCAGTCCTCCACGCTCTCCCCTTGTAAATAAGAGTCATCAATATAGCCTACATTTAGGCGACCCTTCTGGCGCAGCTTAGCATACACTGGCTTAAGGATTTTTGTGAAGAGTCGGGGCGCACAAGCCAGACCATTTGGTAGACATGTAAACTGAAACAATCGACCTTTCCAGCAAAACCTCAGATATTTTTGATCATCTTTGTGAATTGGCACTGAGTAGTATGCGTCACGCAGGTCTACTGAGGCCATATAACAGTTTGGCGTCATAAGCCTTATTGCCGATTGTAAGGTGTCCATCTTAAAATGTTGATACTCCACATGTTCATTCAGATTCTTCAAATTTAGAATTAATCTAAACCCTCCATCTTTCTTAGGGCGTATGAATATAGTAGAAATATATTCACCAGGACAATGTGTGGTTTCTGAAATCACACCTTTGGTCAGCAGTTTATCAATTTCATTGTCAATGACCTCCTGCTCTGGTTTTGTAAAATTTATTTCTTTTGGTGGCATAAACTGCATTGGCTCTCCATTTTCAAACTCAATTTTATAATTTTTCACACTATTAAGTATGAAAGGATCTGAGGTTATGCATTGCCACTGAGAGGTAAATTGTTTCAGTCTTCCACCTGTAATTTTAATAGGTTGCTCTGACATATTTCTCACCTCAACTTTGTTAGCAGTTTGATTCATTTTGACTTCCCCTCCTTCTTCCTCTTGAAGTTCGGAGGATGTTTGTGGTCGTTTTTCCACGAGCCTAAAAAAGGCTTCCTGTAATGTTGGTTTCCTGAGCGTCCGCGGCTATGTGCGTAAGAGTTGTGCCTGTGATAATCAGGCTTGTTCGTTGATCGACCACTGTGTGTGGAGACTTTCTTTCCCACGCGATTGACCTCGGTCAATTCTTTCACTTGTTTCGGGAGATCATTGCCAAACAATTGGTCAGTGATCGGAACCGACGAGGAGCAAAGATGTTTGTATTCCTCGTGTAAATCCGGTTTAATAAATTCCCTTCGTCTTTGATTGAGTTCACTGTTTGCATTAGCGAACAATGTAAGTGCATCTGTTGACTTTTGAAGAAGGTCGTTTCCCGCTGGGAGTGACGACAAGTGCTCAAGGAGTTTGTCGATCATATTTGTCAACGCGCACATTCCTTTGAAGATGGATGTCTGCACCTTTTGCAGTCTAACATCTTGGGACCGGACTGTTGGAGTAAGGTGGTCCCATACTGGTTGATTGACTCGTACTTTTGTCAAGAATTCACAGTTCTCTGGTCTGTGATACTTGTTCAACTTTTCCTGAAGTTTCTCTTCAGGCAGCCCTTCTTTGAGCATGGCATTCACTACATTCGCCAGCTCTGTGTTTACACTTGGGCCCGTCTCCTCTTTCTTCAGCTCTTGTTTCAAGCCGTTAAGTACCTCAAATTTTCCTTCATTAGAAGGCATATTTTGAGCCCCGGCTGAATCAGCCAGCTTTGTCACAGCTTCTTCTAAGCTCGTAGTTTTGTCATCTCGCTTCTTCTTCGTGGGGGGCTCTTCGCTGGCCTCGTGGTCATTCTCGGCAGATTTTGCCTCCTGTTCTTCCTCCGGGTCAACATATTGTATTTCAAAGTCTGACTGAAACTGTTTGAATGACTCAGCAATAGTCTTGGATAAATCTTGAGACATCTGGGTGAAACCCTGTCTCAGCGTAGCGGCCAGCTCTTGTAAACCATGTGAGTCAGTTTTGGCGCCAACAGCGCCATCACCTCTTTCGATGATTCTAACATTTGCTTCAATGTGTTCGCTTCTAGAGCCACTACTTTTCCTTTTTAAGTTGTCTTTCTCGCCCTTAAGCTCAGATTTATCCGAGGTCTCGGGCATTTTTAGCGAATTATCGCTTAAAACTAAAATTCTCAGCGTGCTGAAAAAGCAAACGTCCGTTCGCTCCAAAGGCGGCAACACACTGAGTTCGCGCAGGCGCAATGCTATCTCACGTGAGCCCTCAGTGCGGTGACGGAATAGAATCTATATTTTAAAGCAAATGAAGAAGCGTAAGCCGTGTATTACACTGTGATAAAACACTCCGGTCATTTGAGAACACTCGAGAAATGTAGAAAACACTCGCCTGCGGCCCGTGTTTTCTACATTTCCCTCGTGTTCTCAAATGACCATCGTGTTTTATCACAGTGTAATACACGGCTTAGGCTTCTTTATTTGTTAAATAAAAGCGCTTGATCAAAGTACCTGACTTTTTAATGACCTCAGCAAGACCATGATTAATTTATTGTTGTTCAGGTCGTTACTCCGGTGCTGTGTCCGCCATTAGAGCTGGAATGCAGGAATGGAGCTCAAAAACGTGCATCCAGTTTAAAAGGAAAACAAGGGAATCGGCTTACATCAGGTTCAAATCTGGTTCCGGGTAAGTAAAGGGAAACCAAGAGAATCTTTGCGGTAATAATACATAAATTATAAACAGACAAACACAAGACCCGAAAAGTCAGAATTGCCACAAACAGAAGAATCCCTGTGGAAAAGACGAGAGTCAAAACAACAGCTTTCATCATGCATTTATCTTTGAAACAAGGAATCATGCTGCAGCATGCACTAATTGGTCATGTGTAACGCCCTTTCTTCCCATAACCCCTCGTACAACCTGCTTCTACCATGAAATTCTTAATCCACCTGCTCAAAACTTGAAATGTAGTTAATATGACCGGTTACCTTTCAGATGTGCCTCATATGTTGGAAGAATAGGCCGACAGCAAGATATTTTTCTCGCTTCAGGATGCTGGTACAAAGGAATTGTTGCTCATGAAATTGGTAAGCTTTCATTGTTTATACATTTTGTCCAACTGCGAAAGTAAACATAAACAATTAACAATTTGGGTACGAAAGTGGCGCAATTTTGCGGCATCTTGCATTGATTAAGACGTTAAATTATTAGTAGTTTTCTTGGAGTAATTTGAGGTTTCCTTTTTTTTTTCTTTTTTATTGCCTCATAAAGATTTTTTTTTAGTATATTGTGCATATATTTCCCCAAGTACGACTTCGCGGTTGTGCTTTTGGCCACCTCCAGCTATTTTTTTACCTTTTCACTTACATTCGTTTAAAGTAATCATGAAGTCAATGTAAAGGACAAATAGGTTATTACAGACATTACAAAAAGAAGGAAAAACCGGCAACGGAGAACCAGACATCAAGACATGGCATGGTATATTTATGTCGATACGTTGACTTGTATTTAAGGGGCCAAGAAATACCAATTCATGAGTTGAGCAGTTGTTTTACATCACATGATTTTCAGTAAATCCCGCTCACAGAGAGCTCCCGAATTTCGTTGCACAATTAGTGTTACCATCTTCCTATCACTAAGTTAGTCATATAACGTTTTTTTTCAGGCCATGCTATCGGGTTTTTCCACGAGCAATCTCGCCCTGATAGAGATTCTTATATCACTGTAATCTATGGAAACATTCGCGCGGGTAAGTATTGATGTCTTAAGGTAACAGTACACCACAAAAATGACCATTTTCCAAAAACACATTGTCTTTTGCTTTTTAAGATAGACCTATTTTTATCTTTCATTTAAAAACTCTAAAAAAAGGTTGATTCTAAGCAAAGTTATGAGCTAAAAAAGTTTCTTTGCACTAATTACCTCTAATTTAGAGCCGTCGATGGGTTATGACGAGAATTTGCATTAAAAAGTTGCGTGACAGATTGTCGCGTATATACAATTGTCAAACGTTTGTGTTTGGAAGTCGACGAGCTGTTCTCAGTGTTCTCCGTTTGTAGATTGATTTACAAGTAAATATGTCGCAGAAGAAACGCAAAAGTTCGTGCCCATTTGCAAGTGCGAAGAAAGCACCACAGTGGAAAAAGTCAGAGGGATAAGGTTTCCTTCACGTCGTTCACGAGTGCGCTCTTTCGTTGTCTTCAGCATCTCTAAGCTAACGCGTTTTAAAAATCGAAAGGGAAAAACAGGAGGGAAAATTATTTATGAAATAGATGCATTTATTTGTCAAAACGCAAAGTTTTACTGAACCTGCACCGGTGCTAGCAAGCTAAGAAGCTTTCAATATAGGATATTCCATAGAACTATTGGCACAAATGTATTGTTAATGAATATAAGAATCAAGGATCACGATGATTGCTTTTTTTGTGACAGTAAACCCGAAACCATAGAGCCCCTCTTTTGGAATTGTGACCGGATATTCCCCCCCTGGAACGCCCTTGCACACTGGATCCGGTCGGTAACAGAAATTGAAATAGAATTTTCCCTTGAATCTGTTCTCTTGGGCTATACAAACTGTATGCCTTGTAATAATGCGATAAACTGTATTATTTTAGTGGTCAAGTTTTTCATATATAAATGCAAAATGGAGGGACGTAACCCCGATTTTGCTGGCATACAAAGCTACCTTAAGTTTAATTAAAATATTGAAAAATATACATGTGACTTCGCTCATCGAGATAAAATTTTAAGTAAATGGAAACCGATGAAAAACTTATTTTGTCAATAAATGTCTTGTATCGTAAGTAGCTTAAGCATTGTACCGTACTCTATGTAAGTATTGTAATGTAAGTAATGTAAGTTTTTTGCCCTGAGAGTAGAGATATTGTAACGTCAGTGGTGTGATAGCTGTATTGTAAGTAATGTAAATAGTTTTGTTTTTGCAATTAAAAACCTGTCATAAAAGAAAAAAAAAGTTTTACTGGACCTGTGTGCTTTGGGAAATATGGAGCTATATTCGGAAAACCTTAACCTTTTCTATTGTAAATTAAAAGTATACTTTCGTTACTAGTATCCACAATTCTTAAGCTTTCAGAAAATACAAACTTGTGGTGATTCCAGAATCGCGATTCCTTGAACGATTAAGATCACATTGCCATTGTCCAAGTACAAGTTTAACTTAAGAAAAGAGATTAAGAAATTTTCACTCGACAAAGTCACCGAGAGCAGATGAAAAAACATTGAAAACGATATATAATTTCTTTTTATGTTTTTCTTTTCCAATGTCAACATTCTTCATTTGTCTTTTTTGTATTTTACAACTAATTTCAGGGGCGGAGCGAAATTTTCACAAGTATCCCAGATCGACGATTGACTCTCTTGGCACTAGATATGATTACGGAAGCTTGATGCATTATAGCAACACAGCGTTCAGCAAAAACGGACAAGCAACTATAGTCCCCAAGAGATCAGGGGTATGTTTCGATGGTAGCCTGACAAAGTGTTGTGAACACCTAACCTTACCTTACTCAAATAAAACAAGAAATCACTTTAATTTTGTTCCAAGAAGCCCTCAAAATACGCTTTTACAGTAAATTAATGATAAGCAGCAGATGCAATTTTGAAATAGGTTGTTTGAAAGCCGATTTACTCTAACCTTTGTACAAAATGTGTTTCACGGCTTATGCTTATGTAGTCTGAGATTATTCAAACTCAAAACTGAACTGATAAACCATAAAACAGAAAACTTAGAAATCAAAAATTCCGCTAACCTTAGGTTAGCTTAATCGAGTTTTCAACAATCCAGCCATCTTTCTGCATGGAGATGAAAATGATTTGAAAACGAAGTAACCCCTGCATACGGCTAGTGTGCCTGAAATTTGAATTGATCAATCTGGACTCAGTAGGTGGGAATTCGAAAAAATTTCCTGTTTTGACGTCAAGGTAAGTTAACAGAACAGGCATTGAAATCCGGCAGCTTTTATCACTGGAGATGACGTTAAATATTAACGATAAGGGATTTGCAATTCCCAAAACTATATCAGATTGCAAAAAGTGAAAAATAAAACACTTTGAGTCTACGAGGGCCAATAATGGGTGGCCGGCGTCTGGCAAGGCAACTCGCTCGTAGTTCTTCGAATGTCGCAACGTGGTAATAGTTGAGTTGTTTTGAAGAACATATGCTGTTCCTTGTCAAATTAAAGGACAAATTCTCAAGTTAACTATGAGAAGAGACCAAAGCAACTTTGTCGTTGTCTTTATTTCTGTTAGCCGCGGAAAGGTTGTTATCGTGTCATTTCGAACTTTTGGCACTGCGGGCGCTAACGCCGTATGCAGGGCATATCCGCCTTGGCAAATAAAATGTTCCTACAGAGAAAATCAGCAAAACTTAAAAAATAGCTAATTAAAATGCTTTATCTCTTAAGGTTTCAATTGGTCAGCGGATAGGGTTAAGTTCCATTGATGCACAGCAAGCGAACCTGCTTTACAAGGCCCAGTGCGCTCAACGGCCCGGAGGAGGAGGAGGTAACGAAAGTTATTATGCTAACGATTTCATTACAGTAAGACGTTCTATATATATGTCTAATAATTTATCAACACCTCCACCTAACAGATTCATACACGAGCTCCAGCCTTAGTTAAGATCTATTGCTCCTGTCTCTCCGACTATCTAAGGGAATTTAAGCAAACCACAGCCACGACGGCATTGTGAACTTCACTAAACAAAAGGGTTATCGAGCAAAAATAGCTGCGAAAGTGCGTTATCAATCTTTTTCACTTCTTTTCCGACCTCCTGGAAAACATCAACGTGATATGACCAAGTTCAGTCTAGCCTGTGTAACGGGAACGACAGAAGCTAATTTTTCGTATTTCCATTTGGAATTGACCGCTATCATTGAGTATTTGGCCTGAGCACATCTTTAAAACCATAGGCGTGCTGATAGATCTGAACAGTTGTGAATTTCGCTTGTAAAATAACAATTCACTTTGACCAGGCTTCGTCTTTGGTGTCCCCACCATCATTGCTTAAGCTCTGTTACCTCACACTAAATTGTTGAGGGACGAGAATAACAGGTTATAATGCACAATACAAAGAACAGTAGGAAGTAGGACTGTTGAAGTAGGAGGCCATTTACTGAAGTCCCACTGAAATTTACTCGATAGCAAGTCAGGAGAGGGCTAAATTCTTATGTTTAATGCTAGCTTAGTATTATTCTTTAGTATTTTCCTTCAAGTTATTATCGCTCTTAATTAAACAATGCTTTGTCATCAACTGGTACTATTTGTACTTGTATTTTTTTCCCTCATACTCCCTCTTCTTTTCTTTATTTTTTCTACAACCGATCTAAGGCATATTCTTTGTAACTACTCAGCTTGTTTAGTTCTTACTATTCTGAGCAGTTTTTTGGCTTAAGTTAAACTTACTTTCTGCTGTATAATATTTTATGTACAAAGCAAGATTAAATGGTTGTTGTTGTTAGGAGAAACGGACATGTCTGATTTACAGTCATGCTTGTTTGTTTGCATTTTTTGGTACCGCAATGTTTTCATTGTAAATTTATTCGAAAAGCCAAAAACTTCAAATTGTTATTTTTCAGGGACTTGCAAGGACAAGAAAAGCAGATGTAGATTTTGGTCTTGGAGACGTCGCTGCCGTTGGAGTAGATATGTCAAAGCAAACTGTAGGAAATCTTGCAAACTGTGTTAAGAGTTCTAAGAGACTTAATGGTACTCGAGAAGTAAACAGAGCAAATCTCGGATTAGCGAATTCATTCAGGTCGCTCACTGGATTAACAACAACAACACCTGTTTTTTTTTCAAGGTTTATTATTAGTTTTTTACAATTAGCATTAAATAAATGGATTGCTTGTCAACATGTTGGCTATTTTAGGGTTTATATTCAGCTCCCGCTATCTTAAAACCATCATCATGCAAACCGTTACATGGCAACGAGTGCGTTTTGAATCTCGTCAGTCCTTGCTCGGGCATTGTGTCTGTGTAGAAACAACAGATTACCAACAATGATTAGCAAAACGTCCTACGGTCTACTTTCTTAGAGGATATTACAATGTTTATTTTCCTCGAAGATATTAGCATTTTAGCTACCCTATAAATTCAAATCAAACTAAAATTATGTATTATTGTATGTATATTCTATGTATATATGTAACAAAAACACTTTCACCATCACTACGAGCAATACCACGCCCTTGTTGTTGGGAATATAGCTATGTCAATATTAAACACTTCTTTTTATCAATTCTTTTTTATGCTCTTGAGTCTAGAAAGGTATTGTGACTGTTACCATTATCATCGATCAAAGTACTTAAAGTACTTAACTTATATCTAATTATTATGGCAAGGTAAATCTGAGCGTTCCGATTGGTTCTTTCTTGGTCAGGATTTCCCCATACGGACCGTTTCCATGGAAACGGTCATCGGCTGTGTATTTTTTGTTTTCGAAAGCCGGAAAATTCAAAACAAGTATGATCCGAGTGCCATATAATAAACTACTTACTTACCTAGCTAGCTCGGGCCGTACTGGAGAATATTGGCCCTCGGTCCCTACTGCCACGACCTCGGGCCAATATTCCTCAGTACTGCCCTCACGCTCGGTTAGTAAGAGGTTAATATTCAGGGAGGAAGTTAAATCAGCAATTTTAATTTAAATGTCTTAAAAATAGGCTATTTCATGATGGCGTCTTTTGACAACAACTAGCAAAATATTTTTCACTTTTTCTTATTCTCCCCTCATAGAAACAATTGTTTTCTAAACCCCTTTGTGGTTTAATAATAAAGGAGAAACGCAATTAATTCTTGTAGTTGTGGTCAGGTGGGAGAAAAATCTATAGGTAATGGTTTAAAGATTAGGAAAATTCAAGAGCGAATATCGGTAAATATCAAGCATTGTGAAAAATATCGATTTATTTACTTCAATTTTTCTCTGTTGTTTTCTTTGGATGCCAATTCTTAGGTTTGCGATTAGTACAATTTCATAAAAAAATAAACACTCCAAGCCCCAATTCGATTAGGATGGTGTTAAGCACTTTTCCCTCGATTTGTCGAGGAATTCACAGCTCGGTTCACCTTAATTCCAATTAAAGAGGTTCGCAACGATAAGAAAGGGCTTAATCATGATCTCCCGAGTTTTTAACGAACAAACACTTTCCAGAAGTTGCCAGGGGACACTCCAACGTTATAGTCATCGCATTCCCATCTTGTGTTTCCAGGAGTTATCAAAAAGTGGTACAAAAAAGCCGCAAAAGCAGGATGGCTGTACAACCTATCTTGATCCATCAGGTGGCCCCATTTGCCAACGTTATAGGAACCATCCCATCCCCATTTGCTGCACACTCCAGCTAAAAACGAGTTATCGTCCTCCATTTTCACGTACGAACCACAGGAGGCTGGCATGGTATCCGTCTGTCCACTGAAATACTGTACCACAGCTTCACCAGCGCTATTTTTTGTCGTGATCACATGGAACGTGCGTTGTTTACTGCAGAAGAATCTCAGTTGAGTAAAAGACAAATGTGTTCTCAGCTGATTCATGGCGGTCTTCGTGAGGAACTTCTGAGAGTTGCTTACTCCTCGGTAGGACGTCTCAACTTGGAAATTAAAACGTCTAGAAGAGCTGCCCACCACAACATCAGAGACAAGAAGCCAGCCACCTAAACCAAATAACAACAACAACAAGCTTTATTACCAAATAAAAAGTTAAACTATACAGTATAATATATTAAAACAATAAAAATTCCAGATAACTAAAAGTAATCGAGCTGAGTAAAACTAAGTGATGTTTAATAAAGCCATCAGTATTCATAGAAGTCTCAAGTTTTTTATTATTATTACGAAACAAAATAGTAATAATAATACTAATAATAATAATAATAATGATAATGATAACGATAATGATAATGTTAATGATAACGATGCTGATAACGATAACGATAACGATAACGATAATGATAATAACGAATATTTATACAGGATAATCCTTCATTGCAAGAGTACTGTTATCAAAGGGGTCCTGTCTAAAATAACATAATATAAGGATAAAAACTAAAATAAAATAAGAATGACTTTGTAAGTTATTAACTACACTATACAAAAAAAATTGATCTAAAGACTCCCTATTACATTATTCTGAACAACTTACTAGGCCCACTTGTTGAAGATGTAGAAGTATGCTGCGCTTCGGTGATATTTTGAGAATAAAAATCGTTGGCAACAAAATAACAACCGTAAACCAGGCGCCGTATTAATTGCTATTAAGAACTGTTAGTGTTCTTTATAGGATTTTTTTGGAAATTTTGGGCCAGTCTTCATGTTCGGAAAAATGTATAATTATGTCTTCTGGTGTTCGGAAGGCACGCTAGTCGATAAAGCATTCGGATTAAAAAAACAGAAAAAACGTTTGCACCCCTTACAGTGCCATATCGATACTAGCTTAGCTTTATAATGGGCGCATATTTTTTCATACATACCTCGAGAAAATTTCCATGGTCGAGAAAATATTATATATTTTTTTCAGGGTTTGTGTAGCAGCCAGTGTGTAAAGTTAGATTACTGGGGATGCCACATTGTTTTTAAAGATCGATTTCTTTCAATATCATGGTAATTTTGTTACATTTCCTTTTACATTCGCAGTTTACATACATAAAACGTTTACCTCCGTCAGTTGTCATGTCACAGTAGACATTTAAAGGGTTTCCATTCTTCTCAGGGTCGATCCAGTACTTGCCGTCTTTCCTAGAGACTCCGAGGTCCCGAATTTCCTTACAGGAATGAGCCGGGTCGTGTGAATACAAGCCTAGGGTTACTGCAACAAATAAATCATCAGTAAAATTCTACTAGTATACTGATGCAAATGCTGCAATCTGGTTGGCTAAGCTACTCGTAAACTATCAGCCATTGGAGTGAAGTGGCCAGAGGTGGTCCACATAATGGTAACGCTTTCTAATTTTTTCCAGTGTTTCGAAGGAGATTTAGAAATATTACAGGATAGTAACATTTTCAAAAAAGGTAAAGAAAGTAGGCTGACCTTATGCGACTTTAAAAACTCAAATTTTGTCAATGAACCTATATATAAGCGTGCGCGCACAAATGCAAGTTTTGAGAAAGAAAAATAATTCAGTCCGCGCTAATTTTCCAGAGACTGAAGTCTAATACTAAATTCTGGTTGAGAACCGATTGAAAATCGTTATAGTTACATGTCTAGTTAGTTTATTCGTTCTTAATTTTCATGAGGTTATAATTGAAGACATTTAGTGTATAACTTAACTTGGTTAGTTATTACGTAACCAATTGCTTGGTTAGCCAAGCAGTATTAGTTATCAAATCCTCGTCCCCAGAGGCTGCGCACCATTTGGTTAGCACCAAGAATCGCGACCCAAACCGGTCCAACACCGGAAGTCAGCGATTCACGGACTTTTCGTCAAATCTGATAAATCTGATTGGCTGAGAATACGAACCGAACACTCTGCGCATGCCTTCTTAAACTATCTCAGCTTACATATATCGATGTGGGTCACAGTTTCGGCCTCAAACAAGCCTGCACTTGTTGCAACACAACTGTAGAACCCCTTATCGCCGATTTTCATGTTTCTTAGGAATAAGATGCCATTGGTTTGCAGACTTCTCTTAGCTGGAAGCTGTTCTCCGTGCTTTATCCATCTCACGACTGGTTTTGGATCACCGGTAGCACTACAAATTAACGACAGACTATCGCCCTCTTTTACAACAACTCTCGCAGGCGGTTTAATGTGGAAACGAGGAAGAGATACAACAACCAAGAGGGACCTTTTTTCCGTAGTTCCTAGCAAGTTGAATGCTGAACAGAAATATGTGTCAGAATCAGCCTTGCGGACATTGACAATTTGCAAACTACTGTCGTTATAATGCACCCTTTCTTGGGGTAATGTTCCAGATAATTTTCTCCACGTGACCACCGGTGACGGATGTCCAATCACACTACATGACGGAAAAGTGAAATTACTTCCTTCAATGGCGTAATGAGGGCCCGGATGAAGAGAAATGCGAGGATGAACTAGAAAGGAGAAAATTTAAATCAATGTTAAATTTGCGTCATTTGATATTACAGCACACATAGAATGATATTTCCCCTTCAATATTCTATCATATAGGCATACCACATAGAACCACGCTTTTCATGACGAGATTGAGACAATTTAGGGAAATCCACCTGCCTCTGTGGTTGATTTTAGTTGCAGTTTTTTTTTAGTTATGGTCATAGTCATAGTGATTTTCCTTGGACAATTCTGTCCAAGGTGGTGGTGCAATGAGGTTAACTCTATGAGATGCACCAACCGGTGAGACAAGGCCAGATAATAACACCGGGAACTACGTGCACTTCTCTTTTCCACAAAGGGTGTTGGTTCTTTAATATCCCCTGCTAACCATGTACCGCTGGGTGAAGATGCAGGAGACTGGGGCCCACGGTTTATATGTCTCGCATCAAGAGGTTAGATCAGTGCTGAGTACGATATATGAAAGAGAACATCTCCGCAATGTTAGAGGTTTTCCTTTGAAACAAAAGGTGACAAAACACCATCCTTCTCCAAAAAAAAAAAAAAAAAACGAAGCGCGAGTAATATCCACAGAGGAACTGGATACAATGTCTGAAAAAAAAAAACTCAGGAGGGATTACCTTGGGTATCCATCTATATGGGCGATTCACCCTCTTACTTGATAATCTATTGCTATTAATTATTTGATTGCTGGTTGCTGATAGAGTTATCTATGCTTTAATATATTCAATTTACCATTTACTACAAGCCTAGCCAATGATTGCGCCTGCCCTATGATGTTGACCGCTGAGCACTGATACAAGCCTGAGTCATTTCCTGTCAAGTTCTCCAAATGCAGCCTGGCTCCTGAAACTGATAATGCGCTGATTTTTGAGCGATTGTTCGCTTTGGTCCAGACTATTGAAGGCGCAGGATTACCCCTGGCTGAACACCTAAAAGAGGCTGATCCTTTCTCATTAACCGTTAGTTTCACAGGAGAAATGACAACAGCAGGGGCTGAGAGAGATTCTCCAGGCTCTCCTTTAGCTCCCGGAATGCCTTTGGGTCCCATGCTTCCTTTCTCTCCTTTGATTCCTGCTTCTCCTTTCTTTCCAACAGGGCCCATAATACCGTGCTTTCCGCTTTTCCCAGGATGTCCCATGATTCCTTTATCGCCTTTCTTTCCAGTTCTTCCTTTGTCTCCCCTTTTTCCTCGGGCTCCTTTTTCTCCTCTTCGTCCAGGTGGGCCGGGAGGACCTGGGAGTCCATTGCAACACGTATTGCCCTTTGATGAGTGGAGCTGTGACAAAAGTTTGTTGATTTTAAGTATTGCGTCCGCTGTGCTTTGATCGCCTGTCGCGTTTTTGGTAAAATCGGCATGTCGCTTGTTTCTTTGAGGGCTAGTGGGTTGGACTTCTGAGAACAAGAAAAAGATCTCAACTTATCTAGCGTACGTAATTAACAGATGCATCAGGGCCGTAGCCAGAAAATCTTATGACTGAGGCAATCGGTCCATGGTTGAGTTCTTTTCCTAGGTATTAAGTGTTTAAGATAACTATAAACAACAAAAGCGAAAGCCCGGGGGGAGAAATGACGGAGGCAAGTGCCTCGGTCGGCCTGTTACTAGCTAGGTCTTTGGTGTACACAGCGACTAAAATTCAGATATCAGGACAATTTTCCGAGACGACCTTCTGCACACTAACTCGCTGACCATTTTAAACTTCTCTTGCCACTTTTCTGCTCAGACATGCCTAGTGACTTGCCGTTGATTGATCAATGTTTTTAGATTAAGTGATTAAACAGATTTTATGAAATTAAATCTCTTTAAAGAAATATCTGTCATTCTTGATTTGCCGCAGCGGGCAGAAATCCTGCACGCCACCTCTCAACTGAAACTCAAAAATAAAAATGGTATAGCCACATAATCTTTTTTTTTCAAAAAGCACATTTCTTTGTAATTTTACGAGCAAAACTATAGTAAATTCTTTCAGTTTTAAAGGTCTGTGTAAACTGGACCATTGTAAATATATACTTGGCCTCCGACACAGTGAATGCTTTGTATGGTGAGTAGGTCTTTCACCATAATGTAACCTTTAAGTGAAAATGAAAAATACAGCATTCTCTGACTGTCTGATGGAAACAGTATAAACAAAGGCAACCTGAAAAAAGCAAGCTTACCATGGATCGCATTCTTGAACACTTTTCTGTTTCCATCGTTAACAATCGTCTTAAGTCTCTCCACAGCTTCTTCAAGCACGATTATTCTTCCCTGGTGCTGGTTTAGTACAAGCTCCACTCTGCAAAATCCGCCACAATATAGAAGAACGGACAACACTAAAATAATGATAGGGAAAGGACTAGTCGAGCTGTTCTTTTGAACAATCATTTTAAACCATTTCACTGCTTAATCCGCGTCTTACTATCAGATCAGATTACTGTCTGCAGCTGTAGAGGCGCGGTGACCTCACGTCCAATGTACTCGCCTAGAACTTTCCGGACTCTAGTGGAACGTATTGTGTTGTGTTCTTAGTCAAAGTACTTTACTCTCACAATACATCTCTCCACGAGGGAGAGAGTTGGGGGTATAACCCTACGATGGATTAGCATCCCATCTAAGGGGAGGATGGAGGAATGAGATACTACTCACGATCGTTCCATCAGAGGTATTAAATAAACACGTGGACAGAATTATACCCCCGGGGGGTACCCCCTATATGGGCTATATAGGTATTTGCGGCCCCAAAGGGTATGGTTTTTCAGCCGTTTTGGTCATAAAAAGGGCATCGATTTTAGCCAATTTTGGCCATTTTGTTCATAAATGGGGTATGGTTTTTGCACTCTAGCCTTGATATGTGCATATTTCTAAGAAGAATTCACTTTTTCATCATTATCGAAAAGAAAATCAGCAAAAGCCCTTCACACTGTTCACATTTATGTTTACGGTCTGGTCGGAACTAAGGAACTAATTATAACGCAGCTCTGAAACAGGGTTTTGATTTAAGGGTCAGGTCATAAATAGGCTAGGGAATATCGCAGATTTTGGTCATAAATTGGATAAGGGTTTTGGGAAGCGGGCCGCACACCCCCACCCAATTCTTCTGGGAGTACCTCCCCCCCGGAGAATTACCACTTGGCTCGTGTACGGACATAACTTCTCATTATCTTACTATCTTCCAGCGTGAACCTGCGTTCGTCGTGTGTTTATGGGAAGGACCGTCCTCGTGGCATGTACGCTAACGCTAGGACAGAACTGCGGCGAATCCAGCAGGGACTGGGTTCGGGCACGTGGTTCGGTCAAACACCCTAAATGAGGTGAAAAACAAACATAGCTTACAATTAGTATATTCTATCGTCTGAATGAAAGATTAACTTGAAAAGCGCAAATTTATATTACTGATGGACGAGAGTCGTTTCTTGGTTTAAAATGCCTCGCTTAGTCTAGAATCCGTTTCATTTTAAGCTCTTCCTTTTTTAACATAATGATTCATGTAAAGGACCGCAAATCAAAATGCTGTATACGCAGGATCTGTAAAAGATCTGATCAGCCAAACTAGAAAGAATAGCAGCTGTCCACGGTTGCAATTCTTTGCTTTCAGTTTGGACTCTATTATGTCGTTGCCCCGTTAAGCTTTCTACGTAGTATCAGCCTTGCATCATTGTTTGCTATTCTTCCTTTTTTGTCTATTTGGTAAAATACCAAATGATTCATGCTCCTCTCAAATTCTACATGGCGAAGCAAAAGTGGCAGTTATCAACAGATTTTACAGTCAAGCAACAGAGATTAGGCCCGTTGCTCAGCCTCTTGGTTAATCAGCTTATCAGTGAGTTGTATAGTTGTTCACAAAGGGTTTGACTGCCAGTGGCGCACGAGACCCCAAGCAGAAAAAACGACTTTTCTCAAAGGAGTCAGGGTTTAATTTGAAGTCCGCCTTTACGTAGTTATGTCAGCAAATTAATAGTTTTCTTTTTTCGGACGGCTAGTAGGTAGGTCATCAGGCATTTTAGCGTTATTTTAAATACCTGAACGCAGTCCTGGTTTAAATAGCTCAAAACAGAGATTATTTCAAAGAACTCCCATTCTCCAAATCCTGGATCCCCCCTTCCAAACCCCAGCAGAAAATACATCTAAGGCCATTTTATTTCAATAACAAAAAGAAAGAAAAAAGAAAGAAAGAAAAGAAACAGTCAATGTAGGTTCTGCTGTTGGGTAGGTGCCAATCTTTTCGGTGTGTTGTGATCGAGCGACACTGGGAACAACTGTATTGAACGCCTTGCAGTTTATTTTGTTGATAACCAGCGTGCTGCCATTATTTGTTGACTTCTGGACTCATTGAACGCTTCATTTGCGAAAGATATTTGGAACAGATCATCTTCTGGAGCGGAAAACTGGAGCCTTGATAATTGCTTTCATCACTTCAGCGTTTTTGACAACTTTGGCCCGATCAAGAGATCTTTTTGGAAGCATCTCTTTTATGCCGAGCCGAGCACCTAGCTACAATCCCATGGCATTACGAATTTGGAGGATGTTAAAGAGAATGGGAATAACTTCTCCACGAGGCATATTCCTGTCTCTAGTCTTCTGGAGCTTATTCATCTGCCTAACTTATTTTATTTACACCGAATCGACCAGGTTCCTCGCCAAGATTGAGGCTAAGAAGTTCGACATATCTAAACTGTCAAAACTGGGTCCCAGATCAATGGTCGACAATGGAACTTTGCTGGCAAGAAATTTTCGTCGGTTCGATGCCTTGGACCTCTTTAAGACGTACTGGAATAACAATTCCACTGTGGAAGACCTTCTGAACTATGTAACAAGTAGAACACGAAATATTTCTACCAATATACCTGGGTAACAGTTAATGTTTCTTCTACAAAGTATGGCCCTACATCAGTGTTTTGCAAGAGTTGGTTAATTATTACATGTATCTTCATCGTTTAAGAAGTATTGCTTGCCAGTGTACCATAAAGTTTTCTTACTTTTTGCATACGAAATAAACAATTATTTCAAGAACTAGACAGTTATCGCAACCTTTCAGTAATAATTATTTTGAAGTACTATGTTTTTTATATGCATTCAGTTCACTTTGTATAGATGTTTTGGATTTCAATAGCATGCTTTAGAGTTTATGTGAACTAAATAGCTTGGAAAAAGCACTCGCCATTTACTCTAGCATAAATAATTACACATGCTGTAGCACCTTTTAGTGCATGTGATTATTTCCTGGTAAGGGCATATGAGTCACAGAAATATGTGATTACCATGGGAGTAGAAAATGTAGATGCTGGAAGTGCCATTATCTGGGAGTCTCCCGGATACAGAATCTTCTGCTCTCCCAAATATCACAAGGCCAACTCTCTCATACTATTTGGGAGTCTCCTGGGTATCGACTGAATCTTCCAGTCTCCCTTACAGGTTACAAAATCTTGACATGACGGAAAGTGCTCAATACACATTTTTAGGACTTATTTTGGTATTTTTGGAAGAAATTCTTGGATTACTTGATGCATTTTTGTAGTTCAAACTGCAAGGTCTCTTTCATAAAAGTCTTCTTAGATTTGAGAAGGTAAACCAAGCATCTTCTGGATCTCGACTTTTTCAAGTTAGCGTATCAGTATACATTGCATGCTTCTTTCTCACCATATGCAAGCATACACTCTGTTTTTTTCTTTGTATTTGGTGGCTGAAATTTGAGGAATTTTAAAGAATAATTTCAGAATAAACCCAAGGCTACGATTTTGACAAGAATATAATTTTGTGTTGAAAAGTTACAAATACAATACAATTTATTACTACTAGCTATATGTTTGATGGTAGTAACATTTCTGCAAAAAGTTGCGTTTGATATGTATGGGTTATTGACCAAGTGTGAGGTCGAGATGGCTGGATATTGGCCAAGTTCTTTTTTTGTGTCTTTATGGAAGAGACGAAGTTGAGGTCCATAAACTCGCAAAAAAAGAACAAGGCCAACATCCAGCCATCGTTACCAAACAAACTTGGTCAATAAAGGATTTATTATATGGCTTTTGGGGAAATTTTCCTTGCGGGATACAGCAGGTAGTCTCGAGTGGGCACGATGGCTCCATCTTGCCCGCTCGGGTAGCCAATCACACCATGCGGTTTGGGTCATCTTGCCCGCTTGCGGAGCTAGCCATATAATAAAAGGCTCTAATGCCCGCAGACTGGCCAAAATTACTTAAGGTGGCGAAACACAGTTTTCGCACTCGCTTTTGCCAAGGCAATTCAGCATGTGCACAAGGATTTCAAAAAACAACCATGCAGTCAATAGAGCGATCATTTTATTTACTCAACACCCGCACTATGTGGACTATTTTTCTCTATAATTTGAATGCAATGTATTGATGGCTTTAGTCTTTTTTTACAAAGATATGTTAGTAAAGGTAATGATACAAAGCACCCAGTACTTCTCGGCTTTTGTTACCCAAAGAACCCAAAGAACCCAGTTAAATGCAGCACATGTGCAGTTGCTCGAAAAATTAAGATGAATTGCTTTTGCAGAAACTTGCCGATTTCTAATGATCCAGTCATTCGAATTTCAAGAAATTTGGCAAAAAAAAATAGCTCAGAAACCACATGATCTATTGCAAAAAATCTGAATTTTGATGTAGGGAATTTTAATAATACAGAATACGATTTACGGCAAAATATTATGAAAATCGCCTATGTCAAAATTTTATGATAACAGTGTTGACAGAAGAGATTTAATGTCAATTGGTAGTGGGCAAACAATGAAAACAGTCTAATGACTGGATTTTTTTAAACAAAAAGCATTATTAATGCCTTGTTTTTAAACAGCCCCATTGCCATGGCAACAGCACACACCCTAGCCAAAATGCAAGAATAAATTCGTCTGTGGTTAACCTTGACTCTTGCAAAAAATAGGCACCAAAGCATAAATAATTAAAAAGTAATGGTGAATTAGGAATCAGTCAGTCAGTCAGACAATCCTCGGAGCCCCGCTGGGGGGAGCATAAGGCACCGACAAACTTCTTCCATTCAGACCGGTCCTGGGCCAGCCACCGCAGCTCGTTCCACGTCTTTCCAGCTGTTTCCATCTCGTCCTCGATGGTCCTCCGCCAAGTGCCGAGTGGTCTGCCCCGGTGCCTCTTCCCAGGGGGCGCCCAAGACAGCGCCTCGAGCAGATGCCGGCCTTTCTTCATGCGAAGGACATGGCCAAGCCACGTGCACCGTCTTCTTTTCACCTCCAAAACGATGTTGTTCATACCTGTGCGCCTCCAGATCTCCTCATTGCACACCTTTTCTTGCCACCTAACTTTTAATATTCTCCGTAAACATCTCCCTTCAAAGTTCTTTCATCAGAGAGACACTATCAGCCCTCAGTATAAATTTACTAGCATTCTATCACGCATGCACTTCTCTGATTGGCTACACTATTCACTATCTATTATGTGATAGATGGTGAGTAGCCTAGCAGTGTACTCTTGTCGGCAACATGAAGGCTGTTTCTTGGCGTTTCTTGACCTTTCTGGAAGTGCCTATGAACAGGATTGAACGACTAGTAGAAGCTTCACTTCTGAGGCAAATATTTGTTTTAAGACCATCAAATTTTTGCGGGGCAACTATCAGCCAATAGTTTATTGACAGAAACACTCTAGATGTAGTTTAATTAGAGTGCAATGGCTGTGTGTCGTCTATGAAATGACAACATTTGGTTTTGTTTGCCCAAAGTTATTGTGAGCACTTTAGATGTACATGTAAATGGATAATTAAATTCCTAAGAAGACTAAAAGAAGGTCATTCACGGTGTTTTGACTTTAAAAACTTGAAATAATCGGGGAAAAAAGAGAGCAGGCTCATAAACAAGAGCAAATTTCCAAATGACAATTCAGTCCATATGATTTCATCAATACATGAAGTTTAATAAAACATAGAAAAATAATTTATTTTTCAGTTACAATTCTACAAAAACAATTGGATACTTGTTTTGGTCTTCAGCCTCAACAACTACACCACATCACCTCATAGAAATCTTAAGCTTATTATCTAACTGTTAAATAGCATTATTCTACTTATTTCAGTCCAGTCAAAATAAGATTTCTAGCTGACTAAATGTGACATAGTATTACAGGTAAGTGATAAATGATCCCACTCAGCGTCTCATTTCCTTTGCATGCACTCTTGTCATAAGGTTACGGGGTTAAGTTCCACTCTGATCATTGAACTGGAGTGGTTTCTTCTGGTAGACCATGGTTCAACTCATAGGTAATGCTTATAAATAACCAACTGGTCTGCATCCCGTCAGTTGGAATATTTTTTAAGCCTTTTGTGGTTATTCGAAAATTATACTCTTTTTCTTTCAGTTTAACCAGGTAGGTGTAACCAAGTGCATGACCACTACAAGCATTTAAAATCAACTGTCAAACAACATCATTTTCATGCCCTTGCATTGTTAAAATATAATCCTGATACAACCTTTACCCTGTGTCAGTGAGGACAGGCATGACACCCAAAGCTACCAGTATGATAATAATTATTAATAACACTATGCTCAGCCAGATACACTTTTTTAAGTTGAAGTTGACATTTTCAATTTTACAAATGGCATTTGTCTGTGACATGTTCCTGTGAAAGTCAGTCAGAGTGTAGCATCATACACGGCTCTGTTCCAGGATAATCTGGAAGTGACAAGTTATATTTTTTAGCCAATGACTCAGGCACAAATCTTCCTCCTAGAAAGTGAAATCTCCCTTGGAAGTGCTTTGCACAAAGCTTTGGAGCTGTCAGGGAAATCAAGAAGTCTGGCTGAATTCCGCTTGGGTTTCCATCTTCAACATGCCATCCTGATGATTTAAGCAACAGCAAGATTATTATTGCATCCATATCAAGTTTGCAGTTTTAAGTATGGATTTAGGGTATTACATTTATACACAACCACTGTACAACTTTTCTCTTTTTTATCAGGTGTCTCACATGTATTTGTTATAGTGGAAGACATTATAAGAATACTGGTTTGTCATGGACCAGGTATGTACAGGACTAAGAAGAGGTTTGACAGTATATACTTTATATGGGTTATTGACCAAGCATGAGTTCAAGATGGCTGAAGTCCTTTTTCTTTGCGTTTATGGACCAAAGTAGCGTTGAGGTCCATGATACCCAAAAAAAGAACGAGGCCAGTTTATCCAACCATATTGTCTAAACAAGCTTGGTCAGCAAAGGGTTTGAGAAAACAAAAAAGAACACTTTTTGTGGGACACAGCAGATAATCCCGAGCAGGCAAGATAGTACCGTTCTGCCCACTCAGGTATCCAATCACAGTGCAAGATTCAGGTTACCTTCTCTGCTCACAGAACTAGCCATGTACATTTTCACCGCTTTGCAAAAACTCCAAATAATATACATGTACTACCACTGTACAGCACTGCAAATTTAATTAATCTACAAAGCCTGGGCAAACAGAGCTAAAAATCTGAAAATATCTCATGTAATCAAAATGGAATTTCAGCCCGTGCTAAAAAGCAAGCTACATGTACCTTAGACATGTGCAGTGATTTTATTTTCCAGGAAACAAGATGCCTGCTGCAATGAAGGAGAAGCGATTTCAGTGGAAAAAGGGAATAAAAAGAGAATCTTATTTCTCTCTAAGCTCAGATTGAATATAAGAACATATTATCCACTTCAGTGCAGACAAGGCTGTCAGGGAAGCCAGGAACTCAGCGAGCTTGAAGACATCTTTTCTTTCTATGCAAATATGTCTTTCTGGCTGAGAGATATGTAGCCAAAGACAGGTTTTGTTTCAGTTCCATTATCTTGTAGGCTGCTACCATCCCAAAAAGTTGAAAATTGAGCACCCCCACAAGATCAAACTGCGAAAGAAGTATATGCGCCTATTTTGACCGAATTGAAAATGGCAGGTCCTTCAAGAACATTCATAAACACTATTAATTTTGTAATGCTGCAATGAAATAAAGATCAGTTAAGGTGGCATGATAAATACACGTTCAGGTTGGGCCATACAGAAAAGTATTTGACTTTGGCTTGTGATAATTTTGTATGAACTTTATTGTAATGTCCTCTCAAATGCTATGACCATGAGTCAAATATTTTCTTGTCTGGCCTGATATTTCCTGTGTAACTTAATAATATCAAGTTACACCATTAATCAAAACTACAACAAAATTCTTGAATCTGATTGGTCATCAGCAGCCTTGATTAGAGCATTAACTGGACAGTTGCACATGTCATGCTTGTAATTGGACATGCAGTACATGTCATGTTGCAGGCACTGTTGCAGTGCACTTTGTTGAGTAAACTGTTGGGGTTTTTCAGCATTCATAACAGCGAATGTTTTAAAATCGTTCACCCCTCAATCAATGGTTTGTTTGTTTCTCCAATTTTAAGCAAGCGGAGACTGATCATCGCAGTAAATTTTCCAGTTTAAGCAACTGGAAAGAAGAAGCCTGAAAAAAATCAACGGGATCCCGTTGAAGTTTTTTTTTTCAGGCTTTTTCTTTCCAGTTGCTTAAACTGGAAAATTTACTGCGATGATCAATCTTCACTTGCATCTATAACCGCAGTTCAAATATGAAATATTTCATATATGCTTCACATCTTCTCAAATTTTGTTATAGTTTTGATTAATTGGTAACAGGAAATCATGTCATCCAATTCAGTCTGTAATCACACTGTCTCATAATTAACAAATCAGACTCACGCTTCGTAGTCGTTCGATTTTGTTAATCGCTCAGGCTTGTATGATTACAGACTGAATTGGACTCCACTCAGTCCTACTACTATTATGTATCTTTTTAATATTGATCTTTCGAACTGACCTGACGGAATATCTACTGAGCAAATAGGAATTTTGACTTCCTTTAATGTTGATAGTACATCTCCAAAAGGTGGTCGGGCATTCCCCTTGAAACTGAAGCCAAAAATTGCATCCACAATCAACTTATACTCAGCATCTATCTGTGCTGCTGTTGGTATAACATTGATGAATGGAATATCCATTTTTCCACATTGCGTGACAAGACTTTTAAAAAGTGGTTTGTCTGATTTCTTGGGATAATATATCATTGGATTGTATCCCTGATAAATGAAAGCAAACATCAATCAAACAACTGCTTCATGACTTTACATACATACTGCACATGTGTACTGTTATTTGAGGACCTTAAAGTACCTAAGAAGTAAAAAATAGTTGCTGCTTACTTGAAAGCCCTTTCAAAGTATAGAAGAATGGCGTTTTTCTTTTAAGAATATCTTTTTTTCATTTTGGAGATATTTACGTTTTTGTGATGAAAGTGATTTCACTAAAACAGTATGACAGTCAATCAAGAATATCTCTAGAAGTATTAAAGCGGTGTTCTTCAAACTTGGCATCAGGACTGTACATCACAAAAGAAGCAAAATGACACCCGTCAAGCCGCTGCCATGACAACAGTTATGCCACTGGTCTTGTTTTAATTAAGACTAAAATTCCCAGATTTTATCCTAAACAAGGATCATCCACTCACAACAATCTAATGGGGATAGTTAAGGCAATATGGGAACCATTTGAGCGCTGAGATACATGTAGACCAGTCTGTTACGCTTTAAAAGATTGCTAATGGGGATATTTGGTTTTTCACAATAAGAGACTGGAGCCGAGATTGTTGCCATGGCAGCAACATAGTAGGTGTCATTCTGTTTCTTTTGTGATGTATGTTTCTGGTGCCAAGTTTGAAGAACATTGCTCCAATATTTCTGGAGATATTCTTGATTGAGTGTTGTACTGATTGAGTGTTCTACTGTTTTAGTGGAACCACCTATGACATCATCACTTTCCTCATTTGCATAATACAAAAACATAACTCTTAAAAGAAAAACGATATTCCCAAAAGGAAAGCCCCAGTCTTCTTTACCTTGAAAAGCCTTTCAAATAAGCAGCAATTATTTTTTACTTCATAGGCACTTTAAGTTAATTCACAACAGAATTGGGTAAATCTAGATATTGTTAGTAAAATATGTGGCTGACTTTATTCTGATGCAAACTAGATGAAAGATGACCCAAAAGACATCAAGCTATAAATAGGAAATTGGGAATAATAAATAATACATTGTATCAGTAATGCACAGTGTTAACATTAAACCTTGATTAGGCCTGTCCATTTAACAATTTGACGTCAGTTTATCGTGCGTCCGTCCTGTTGGACAAGGCGATATCGGACTGGATCTGCAGACTACTTTGGCAAAGTTATGACAAAATTTATTGTAAAAAAGAGTGCAGACGCATGGAAACTGACCTTGATTTGTTTTTCACAATAAAAAAATTGTCAAATTGTGAGCTCTTACATGTTGCCATATCACAGAAATTTTAAATTCATGTGTCTGTCTGCATATAGACAAATATAAAAAGTATCCAACGAGCGCGCGACAATTTTTATCGTAAAATTTTATGTATTTGCACCTCCCCAGATATTCATGGAGGGGTAATTGCACATGATGTATGTCACTACGAGGTGTTTAAGGTAAATCCCAGGGCGTATTTTTTGAAAACTGTTAAGGTATTTTCTTGCTACACGATTTGATGCTCTGAAGGGCTTTCACAGGCTGTACATGTGGCCTGCAGTCATTCCTTCGGGGACCGGTTGCCAACTTTTGCATTTAACAGACACGCGACTACAATAAACATTAAAACAGCTCGATCAACTCACGAACATCTTGAGATGCCTCGCTGCTACCAATCCGTCTCCTCCGTTATTTCCAGGGCCACTACAAACCAAAACTTTGGGATGACTTGTTTCTCGGGGATAAGCCTTGGTAATTGCTACAGCAACGCTCAATCCGGCTAACTCCATCAACTGATCAACACTGAATGAATACTCGTTGAAGAGTTCTTGATCTATGTTCTGGGCCTCTTCTTGGCTTAAATATCTCATGGTTGACCTAACTGTGCAGAAGGTCCTAAAATGGCGAGGAAAGCGACTACAAAGGGAGGAAATTCGGAATATCATAAGAGCACTAAATCCGCCAAAAATTGGGAGAACGAAAACCTTCCATGCCATGCCCGCGATGCCAAGGACAGACGATTATTCAGCGGTCTTCCTTCCTTGTTTCCGAGGGAGGGTGGGGGAGGGGTCAGGCGGAGGTTGTTGGGTGGGTAGGGAGTAACTTTGTTTCATAAATTCCATTGCTCCCTGACTTCTTTTTCTCAAAGTTCTTTTTTAAGGTAGTCGTTGTCCCTCAAATCAGCTAACTCCCCCAAAATCGCTTCTTCCTCCTTTAAATACGGCTGGCACGCCTGAAATTTGAATTGACCAATCAGGATTCAGCAGGCGGGAAAAACATTTTTACATACATTTTCTGACAAGTAACTAACTTCAAGGGACCGCATACGATAAACACTGCCAACATAGGATCTACATAAATGTTTAGGCTGGTCTTGTCCAGCCGCATTTATTTTTTGCTTTTCGAGACACCGTGACGCTTTGATCTTCTTGCGCTCCGAAACGCGTGAGTTTCGGAGGGCCGCCACGAAGCTCTTCGGCACGTCTGACAGGATTGGTTGAGAAAATTATATACAAACAATGGTAACAATGAACCCTAGCCCTAAAACAATAGAGCTTCGTCCCAACAAGATCCAATGAAATTAGAGGTTCTAGAGAGCTTCGTGACAACATGCTTTGGAGCGCACGTGAGTTTAAAGCACGGAACTTGACATAGTGAGTGAATGGGTCGTTTTGCAATTTATGTGCGTTAATTGGCTCTTTGACTGGCGTTACAAATCTTCACTACGCAGTGCTGACGAGACTCAAGAAGACCAATACAGCTGTCCACTGTTGCGATCCTGCTTTATCGGTTTCGGTCATGTTGGTGTCTCGAAACGTTTTTCATGTAGTATCAGCCTTGCAGTCTATTGCCTTTGCACACATTTTCTGACACACCGATCGGCAGTGAAGGCTGATCAACCTTCTCTACGCGAGTTGTGGGAGAACTGCGGGGTGGTTCCCAGCCAACAGCTCCAACATGTGTTGTGTGGAGCTTCACCCGCCTCGGCAATAAAGGGCAGACTACATGCATATAGGGCTTTTAGTCCTATTTCCACCCGACGGCTATGCCATGCTGATGAGGCCTAACAAGGCCGAGGCATCTGTTCTTAACTGCCTGCCCAGGTGACATCGCTGCGTGCATGCATAAGGTACTGGCCAGACCGTGGGTTGGTGTTTGAGTACGTCACTTGTTTTTATTGTTTTTTAGGGAAAAATTTACTGCTGTTAACAGGAATAGCATCGAAATTAGGCAACTTTTCCCACTGGAAAAGGCATGTCAAATTATAAAAGGTGAAAAAATGCAAAAGATTTTGTGTCTCCAAGCTTCCAATTTGGCGCCAAAAATGGCTCGCCGTAGTCTGGCATGGCAACTGGCTCTTAGTTCGCCGAGTGTTGACAGGTAGGATAATAGTTGTCTTATTAATTATTTTAAACAAAACATGCCGCTCCACGCGGTCAAATTAAACCCGGAATTTTAAAGCCAAAGAAACTTTAGCATTACAAAGAGCAGCGGAGTGAAGCCGGATCTTGGTTTAGATCAGGTTCAGCAGTGAAAAATAGACTTTAAAACCAATTGAAAGGCTGACAGCTAAAAAGGATAAATTTAATGCCCAATATTTCGGTTAGACACGGACTAACCTTCTTTATTGGCTACACTGAAGCTAAGTAAAATAGCGACTAACACACAAAAAAGAGCAAAAACTGGAACTAGTTGTAAAAAAACAAATGGTGCTATGAAATGTACATTGAATACAATAACGAGATTAGCCAGTAACGTGAAAAAAACAACTGCTTTATTACATGGCAAGCTTCCCAAGCGAGCAAGGTGGGCAAAATCCTACATTGTAATTGGCTACCCGAGAGGGCAACATGGCTCTTTCTTGTTCACGCGGCCCGGGACTGCCGTATGTATCCCGCATCGAAAAAAACTATTGTTCTTTCTGTCATAATTAGCCTAGGTGGCAGGCGTTCAAAGGGAAACGCGAAGCGCAACCAAATGCCTGCCATGCAGACAGTGAGTATGTTATATTTGTAATTAAATTATTACATTTCTTACTACTAATAAAGAAGAGTTTGTAGTGCGCAACTTCCATATGTATATGTTCAAATGCCCAATTTACAACTCAAATTATCTAAAACTAAGAGTAACAAGCCCTGAAATTGCAATTACAGCTATCTAGTCTAATTCACAAAGTGGCAGTTAATAATGCCGGGGGAAAAATAACAATAAGTAAATAAAAGAGGATGAAATGCTCCAAAAATTACAATATTTATTGAGTAAGCTTGTTCGCTCGTTCGTTTTGTTTGTTTTTGTGTTGTTTTGTTTGTAAGATAAAAAATTGCAAAATACATCGAAGGCAATAAATAAATAGGAATTGAGATTTATATCCTTCGGCCAAAGATAGAATAGTTTTAGCTGCTAGAGGATTACTTAGCTGACATGCACAGCATTCGTTCGCAGTGTGCCGGTGTGCTTGTAAATATTGCCATTTGGTAGTTTGTTGGGTGTTTTAGTGAGCCCTTCTTGCTACGTTGATCCGAGCTAAGAACACAACAGACAGGGGAAAACGTTGCGAAAACGCCGGTGTTTATCAGTCTTTGAAATGCAATTAATTTAACGTTTCGAGACTGAATACATCAGTGCTGGACCGGCCGTACAGTATGTAAATAAATAATTAATAACAACACAAATCTTTGTCGACTTCTCAAAGTTTCCTGGTTTAGGGGAAGTTCCCTTGCTAAATTAAAAAGTGTCCCCAACTGGAACTTCTTCAGTGAACGGACTCACGGACTTGCTGATTAGAGTCACTTGGGTCAACCAAAAAATTTGTTCATTGTTTTGAGTGAAACTATTTTCAAGACTCATCCTGACTCATGACACTGCACTCGAAATGCGTGCGTAAATCGTTTAGCATATCAAAAGCCAGGCTACACCCATTAACTGTGCGGATCAGAGTGTGATTCATTCCTCTCAGCTAGTGGAGGCTGAAGCTAAGGGTAGTGTCTTTCGCAGTTCGCAAAGCTATAGAGTTAACTTTGCTATCTGCAACCTCAAGGTATCTGTGTATTTTATTAGAAATTTTGTATTAGCTTTTGGCTTGTGTATACAATTGCGGCTTCAGTCGAAAAGCCAACCAACTCTGTCTAAGCTTTAATACTTAAATCTCTGCATTCATTACGCCCGTGAAGCTTTTGCCTCCGTGGCAAATATACCAAAGAGTGCATCAGCGTTTCTGTCTTATGATAATAATTATAGATATTTTTCTTAGCTTTATGTCGATAAACTGTAAAGACTTACTTGTAGCTGTTGGTTGTTGAAGATCATTTGTAACGCTGCAAGAGCGGAACGCACTCACGCGCGACTAAAGCCCAGTTGTTATCTTAGTTCCTAGCAGCCTTCCTACGAAAGGGCTAGACTGAGAGTTATGTTAAAGAAAATGCTGACTTTTTCTTATTTTATTTATCAAATAAACATTACTGTGACTGTAAAAAAATAACATATTTTGTTGTTCCAGCACTTAAACAACATTGTGTATTTCGCTCTTAATTTGCATAGACTGTGCAAGCCGACTGATTACCATGGCTTATGAAGGGTTCACAACATTTAAAGTCGAGACAAAGGAAGGCGTCGCTTGGGTAACATTTGACTTCCCTCCCGTGAATGTCCAAGGGATACCGATGCTTAATGACCTCAATCGTTTGGCAGAAGCCCTAGAGTCCGATCGTTCCATCAAGGTGGTGGTCTTCCAGTCTAGTCATCCAGATATTTTTGTCTGCCACGCAGACATTGACATGCTGGTTGGCATTCCTGCCGCTGAACGCTCCAGGGACGAGCCTTTATTATATTTACAACAGGTGTTACAGCGAATCAGTGCACTTCCTCAAGCTACCATTGCTAAAGTAGAGGGAATGGCGCGAGGAGGTGGACACGAATTTATGCTGGCGTGTGACATGCGTTTCGCCGCTCGAGGTAAGGCGGTGTTTATGCAGATGGAAGTGGGTATGGGCATTGTACCATGCGGTGGAGGGACACAGCGGCTTGCGCGCCAAGTTGGAATGGGTCGAGCCATGGAGATCATTCTGGGAGCTCACGACTTCGATGCTGACCTCGCAGAGCGCTATGGAAGCATCAACCGAGCATTGGATCCTGACGAAATTGGACCTTTTGTGGAAGACCTGGCCAACCGGATAGGTAAATTTTCTGCGGGATCTATCGCTGCCTGCAAGAGATGCGTTCTGAGGGCCGTGGAGACTGCAATTGAAGAAGGCCTGAAGATTGAGGCATACCAGCTGGGTCAGGCCATGGCATCGACTCCTGGCGCCAAGAGATTTGCCTATGCCAAGGAAAAAGGCTTACAAAATGATCTGGAAACCCAAAAAAATTGGGACAAAGGAGTTATGGACATTCAGTCAATACAGTAACTCACCACTGAACGTATAAAACATACAACGAAAGATGATAAGTTTCCACTGTTGTTTTTTGTAATTAGTTTCATCTTTCATCGTCGAGAGATTCTCCTTAGAAGCGAAAGCTGTAGAGTTTTGAAATTCTGCTAATTAAAAAATGCAATACCCTGTGTAACATCAATGTTCATTTGTTTACAGTCTTAAACTGTAATTTTACAGCCACGATTTTGCAAAAGCTAGATTACGAGATTTGTTGTATTACACTGAAGTAAAATATAGTACCTTGGGTCAGCAGGGGGTGGTAAAAAATGGCACCCCCTTTCCTTACCCGGGGGTACCCCCGCAAAAATCGTGTGGGGGTGAACGGAGGCGTTAGCAAAAAACTTACACTATTTACATGTAGGAGCAAATATTACGATTTTCTCTTCCCTATTTATGACATGACCAAAAATTTAAAGTCCTTTTTGGCCTGACCCCTAAATCGATACCCTGTTCCACACCTTGTCTAGCTGAGATCGATGTTTAAGACAATGTTTATCTGCATTATTAGTAGGATAGCTTGTTCT
>CM042754.1:578511-581011 GCA_022496165.2 Catalaphyllia jardinei | reverse complement strand
CAGGAAATAAAATCCTAGATTTTAGCTCGAGAAGGTTCGTAAACAACTTGCGCAACGCCCCGAGATTATCTCGCCGCAAACCAATTGAGCAACAGGACCTCCTGGCGTCAATGACAATGGATCAGAATTTCCCGGGAAGAGCATTGCATTGCAACACGTTTTTTATCTCACTGTCGCATTATAGTGCAAAAGAAAAAACACAAGCCAAAGCTAAAAGAAGAAATGTGCTATATAAAGAATACCAAATAACATGAAAGACAAACTTAATCAGAATAAGCGTGTGGGCGAAAATGTCCCCGGGTTGTTTCGCCCATTTAAGCGATTATATATGACACCTCCCTTGTTTATTAACTTTATTTGAAAATACGTTTTTTCTCAATAGCTCGGTAGCTTTCTAAAATTGTAATATTTTTCTTTTGCAAACTTAAGGTAAAATGACTGACTTACATTTTGTCAAATGAAGGAAGAGAGGATTTTTTGGTGCCTTTGAAGGTGGCAAGTAACATTAGGCGGCTGTTCCTGAATTTAATCGCTTTAGGGCAAAAGCAACTGACTCATCCCTGCTGAATTTCGCGAAAAAACAGAGTACCGGTAGTCTAACCATTAGCAGCCACTGTGGCGGCCACTTAACATAACCAGAGAGCGAGTCAGTGCCAATCAGTACAGAGGACAGGTCTTCAAAAGGTAGGGTATGCTTCCTAGTATATAAGGATTTGATTTTCCATGCCTGAATTGCGGTACAATATGAACAACACAAATGTTATCTACACAAAGGGGCGTTGCTGTCGTATCATGATTTAGTTTTAGATATGTCGATAAAGTCTGAACTAAGCATTCCAGATGGATTAGATTTGCCAAGAAAAGGATTTTAACTTGCGCTAAAGAGCATAGATGGTCCCTCTATATATGCCATGATTGCTAGAAAAATCTTTCGATTAAATTAGTGCAAGTTATGCAATGTAGACCTGCCACAAGTCGACTTTAGTTAATTACTCCCAACGGACCAGGGAAGTAGAGAGTAAAACCAAGCGCATTCGAAGCAGTGAACAAGGTTGAGTATCAAGTACCCCGGGTACCAGAGATATTTTCTCCTGCTTGGCGGACGGAAATACTTATGTACGAGTGGCGAAGATACATCAGTGGCATCCAAATTCCAAACAGGGTCTCCCTCAACGGACTAAGCGAAAGAGAGACCACTATTCTCGTAGTCCAAAACAGTCAAACCGGTACGTGGAAAAGGTGAATAATTTAGTCGCAGCCGCGCCCGGGTCATTTTTTCAACTTGAGCGAGGAATGTGCGGACCAAACGTATTGTTTACATTCCTTGTCAATTGTGAATAATATAAACAAAACAGCACATTGTAAGATCGACCAATAGTTGATCCAAATTGTTAACACAGGAGCAGCGCTAAGGTGCCTGAGACTATACGAGTAATGCAGAGACTACGCTTTCGAGATCAGTGTTTCCGAGTGTCTGCGTTTTTGAGGTCGGTCTGAGGTCAACGGAAGGTCGCTCGCGGCGCGAGGAAAAAATTGTTATCAAAATTGTCGCTAAGATGCCTCGAAATGATAAAAATAGGATTCTGAAGGTGGTTTTAGATGTTTGTGGCTGGTTGTAGGTGGTTTTAGCAGTTTTAGGTCATTCCATGTTGTAGCAATTCAGAAACCGCATAAAACGGATTTCAGATTCCATCTGTCACGAATTATAAATGTAGTTTTTTTTTTCGCTTTGTCCCAAGATACGCACTCTGTCTTTATATATTGCTAGAAGTCTAAATAATTGGTATTCTTTTGTATCGAAAACCACATCAAGGGCTTAGTTCGAGGGATTCTGGAAAACATGAATCCCGCCAACGTTACAGCTTGGAATGATTATAAAATATCTAAAATTTCGGTGGTTTAATTTCGCTTTAATTTCATTTATTTATTTATTTAAGGATTTGTACCACAGTACTGGTGCAAAAACAATAGGACATAAGGTTTAAGCACCAAAATTTCGTAGCACTTTTGGTTAAACTAACGACTCGATTGATTTTAGCAAATAAAGGGAGAGGAATTTTGACCAAAGACAGTAAAAATTAAGTCATTCGCCCTTGAAATGTTATTTTTTTGAAGTATCCCCCTCATAGCTAATGATAAGTTTCATGATCCCCCCCCCTTCAATGTCTTCGCACACTGCTTTAAACGGGGTTAATCTAGTGAACTATAAAGTCACTTTTTAGGTAGAGTGCCAAATAGCCGTCCATCAAGTCTGTATGGGCATGTGACATTTCGATAATCTCCCCTCCTGGGCTCTTAGGTATGACGGATCTCCTCTTCTGGCAATCTAAAAATCCAAAGATTCCCCCCAAAAAATCCTCCACCCCTCCCTTCCCAGGCGATTTAACGTATTGACGTCAGTTTTTCATGCGTCTGTCCTGTTATTGATCATGAATAAAGGGTACGGGGTTGGATGTCGGGGCGGAGCCTTCCCGTATTAAACTTTGCTAAATACCCCCCC
>CM042754.1:554978-577156 GCA_022496165.2 Catalaphyllia jardinei | reverse complement strand
AATACGTATGTATTACGCTCTATTTTAATGTATCGAATACTGTACTACGGAAAAATCGAAACGCAGACTTTCTAATTTAACAATATGTACATATATAAAACTGTCTTACATTTTTTTCAATAATTAGGTTGGCCAGTAACATAGACGGACTGCGTCGGGCACCAGACTCATTTTATGATCAGCGGTATTACTCAGGACTGATCCTAGGCTTCAATGCTCTTGACCGAGTTGAGCGTTATGCCAGATTCCGACTGATTCCCGCTGATGGGTCACCAGAAACAGGTCTGCTGTCAGAAGATGAACAGAGAAAAATATGGTAAGCTTCTTCAGCTATATCAGTTCATAAAGAAATCAGCTGCGAAGGCAAAACTAAAAATGAGCTAATCAGAATGTTTTAGTTACTATTGATTCAATATTTTATAAGAAATACTCTTTAAGACTGCCGTACGAAAACAATTTGCCGGGATCGAAATGATTTTCAGGAATTTCAGCATTTTAGTGCGGCAATTTCAAAATTTAATGATTAACATATTTTAAGGTCTATTTTGAAAATGATGCTGATTGAGGCGCGGTTACATTTTCGTTGGAGCATGCTCAATAGAAAATCTCACAGAGTCTCCTCTCCCTTCCCGATTGGTCTAGGAAGATCGAACGAGACTTTGCTCTAGCAAACAAACGATCTCATTTATGGCCATTGATCTCTGGCAAGAACTGCCATATAAGTTTAAAGACCTAAATCAATTTGCTTTTTCCAAAAGTGTTAACAATCATATTCTATGTCAGCAATATCAAACCTAAGTTTCCACAAATCAAAAGTGCTAAAACTATCTCTCATTCAAGTAATATCAAACGTAAGTTTTCTACAATTCTTCTGGCTTTTTAATTTAGTAATCTGTCCCTCTTCTCCCAGTTTCTATTATGTTCATTCAAACGTGATGGAAGCTAACTCAATAACCTCGCGGTTTTTTTAGTCTCCATGCACTAACTGTAGACCACTGTTATCTTTAATTTTTTTAGATATGTATCCTTTCCTGTTTTTTATGTTAATATTGTAACTAAAAAACTTTAGTGCTAAATAAAGTAAAGTTGAAAGTTGAAGTTGCTCGCAGGGTAATGTTTACAGTAAGTTTAATATGATTTTGAATTGACTAATGGCCTTAAGGCGAAGCGAGAATCACGATTAGACTAATCTGGGTACAGTACCAATTTAAAATCAAAATTGAGAATGGCAATTACCTATATTGTCAAAGGAGTCTAACTTCGTATTTCGTGGTTGTAGGGACTATAAAAGACTGCCTTCAGAGACAAGAGTGGAAGACTATTTGAAGGGAGAGTTTAAGGAGAGAATTTCTCGTGGACCTGTCAAGTACAAGCTTCAGTTAACTTTACACGAGGCCAGATCAGACGACCCACCGGCCATTCTCAATATCTCGAGGTACTGGGACGAGGCTACCCACCCTTGGCTGGACTTGGCTGACGTCACATTGACTGCTCTCCTTACCCCGGATGTTACTGAAGGATTAAAGTTTAACTGTGGGAATCTGGGGAGGTTTTTGTACATTCTACCCTCCCGCACTATCTATGATTCGAACTGTATAGCTCATATAAGGAAAGAGGTATACGAAAGGACACAGAAGGTTCGATCAATGAGAAGCTCAAGCCAGGAACCAGATCATAAAGCTACATATGTCATAAGCGTGGAGACTGGTGCCCAGAGGAACGCAGGAACCACTGCGAATATTTCCGTGTCGCTCACAGGTAAAAAATCTGCTTTGATAAAAACTGTTTATTTTTCTTTTATCGCCTTACATACATTATAATTTGACCTAAATCCATCACGCTGATCTATTTTTGAGCTTTACATTTGTCCTGTTATTTTTTTCCAAGTAATATCATTTGCGGTTCTTTAAAGGCTTTTTATTCCTCGCCGGTGAGGAAAAATGACCCAATTTAAGACAAACTGATGAACCTATTTTTCAAGTTTTGTTGGAATTTAATCGTTTTAGGAATCAAAGGGAAAACAGAGAAACATTCTCTTAGCTCCTGGACGAATGACTTTGAAGCTGGGCAAACAGATGAATACGTAATACAAGGGATGGACGTTGGAGAGGTATTGATGGTCCATCTTTACAATGACGGCTCGGGATGGTTTTCGGACTGGTTTGTAAACAAGATCACCGTCACAAGCTCAAAGCAAGAAGAAACCTTTAAGTTCCCGTGTTATCGTTGGGTCGTGGATGCCATGGTTGTATTTCAAGGAAAAGGTTAGCCTCTTCAAGGCGTTCAGTTTGTTGGCACACAACAAAAAATGCCGTAGGAAAAAAGCCTTTCTCTCTTTTTTCGTTCCGCCGTTTTCTTCAGTGGGCTGCGCCCCACGACTGAATACTTGGAAAATGACTGATTCGAAACGAATTGTGCTGATCGTGAGAGACTACCACTCTGGTTGATAAATAAATGCATAACTTACAATAAGCGAATCGTGTGAACGAACAAACAAATGAATTAAAGAGGGAGCAAAAATTAATTGATCCTCAGCCATCGGACTCACAAGTTATCTTAGTCTACAATTCATTCCTAATTCTAATAATAAAAAGGTTTTCAAATGGCCTAAGACTAAGAATAAAAGAGTACTCTTTGGATTGCATCTCGACCACCAAATCTTTAGGTTTAACTTGTTTTGCAACTGAAAAAGAAGCGAAAACATAATGCCAGAATCCTTTCGCCATAAATTCCAATTATGCATCGTTTAGTGGGCTTATCTATAATAGTAGTAGCGAAACGAACCCAATATTTTCTGTGTACGAGTTAAGAAACAATAATCAAAAGGAATACTATAGCCACTTCCGTCCATATCCATAGAACGCCATAATTTAAAGTTAAAAATATCAGTTATTCTCTCTAAACTGGCGAATGTGAATATACATGAAAGGCTCTGCTCCTCAACAAGCCCGTTCAACTCTTAAATGAAATAATCCGCCATCTTTTCAGCCATCTGAGTGCAAATATAAAGCTTATTTTTTTGTTTTTTGGGTTTTTCTAGCTCTCCTTCCATTTCAAGACCAGCCGGAGGCCATAAGAGGCCAACGCATCCTTGAGGTACAGCAACGAAAAGAACAGTACCTGTGGGGACAGCTCCCCCCTGGTGTGACGGATTTGCCAGGTTTCATTCATGCTCCCAAACACAATGATCTCCCTAAAGACGCCCAGTTTTCCGACGAGAAGACTCGATCGTTCCACCATGGTCGTCTTCACGGGGTTGCAAATCTTGGTCTTTCGTATCTGTATACTCTTTGCGACAGCTGGGAAAATTTTGACAGCTTCAAAATGATCTTCACTGGTTGGACAGGCGATATACCTAGAATTGCTGAAAATGACCTGTGGTTGGAGGACAGAATGTTTGGCTACCAGTTCCTTAATGGTTGTAACCCATGCGTCATCGAACGATGCTATGCATTACCAAGCAACTTTCCCGTTACAAACGATATGGTCCAAACCTTTCTTGACCGAGGGAGGACACTGGAGGAAGAGATTAAGGTAACACGTAAACTCCTATTGAGCAAACGTTATTGGCTTGTCCCACAAGCAGACTTGAATTTTATGCATGCTGGACTTTTCAAATAGCACTCAGCATCATTTCGTTCAATATTTGGCATTGTTCAAAGAACTTGATGTATTTTTCAAATCCAAGAGCATCCATCTTTCCCTCTTCAGGTCTCTAACTTTCATAGAGATTCTTGTGAAAAAAAGGTGATGAAAATCCTCACTACCTGAAACAAATGACCCATGTATGCTGGAGTTTTGCAAAGAGGTCTTCGGGAACGATGGAAACAACGTCACAGCTAGGCACATTTTATGACCTATGAGGCATATAAACTTTGAGTCTTTAGACAATATTATGAGAAGAAATCATTGCCGTAAATTTGTTTTTTAAACAAGCCGATTAACCCTTTCAACCTTCAACTCCAGAGTGACCTGTGCAATACTCAACGGCGGCTGAGAAAAAAGCCAGTTGCACCCTTAGAACAGGGTACAGTCCTGCCTCAACATAGTATCTTAGAATCAGCGAGAACAATTGCGAACGATTAAAAAATTTATCATGCAGGTAGTGCGCTTAAGAAGTTATTGGGCTCCAAACTAATTCATGATATATCTTTCTTTTAGGCCGGTCACGTTTACATTGTTGATTACAAACAACTCGAGGGTATCAAACGGAGCGGCGAGGAGGGCAATTCTACACTATTTTATATAGCGGAGCCGCTTTGCTTATTTTACGTGAAGAGCTCTGGGGATCTGGTGCCTATTGCTATCCAGCTGTTTCAACAACCCAGCAAGACCAATCCAATATGGACCCCTGGGGATTCCCATTATGATTGGCTGCTGGCAAAAATGTGGTTCCGGAACGCTGACCATCAAGTACATCAGGTCAGTAAACAATGATCAGTGCAAGTTGTATATTTATCTTCCAACTCAAATATATTTTCTGATTGGACGCAACGTGCAAAATATCCGTGATCAGGTCATGCTCTTTGAAACTTTCTTCAAAGTGTGCCATCCCAGGTGAAGCAAACGGTGTTTTCGAATCTGTTTTGGAATCGGGGGAACAAAACTCACCTCTTTCCTTAGGACGAGTTATTACCTGCTCATTATTCCACTCTTAGCAATGACCAGATTTTCATTTCTTAAATCAATTAAATAATTAATTTATTACTCCTTTTACTGAGTGGTAAATAGACCAATTTCGATGTATTAAAGTTCTGCATAAAACAGTAGACCTCAGTACGAGGCTCTGGGGAATAAAGAGTTTGTGAGGTTTATTCCCCACAGCCTCGCATTAAGGTCTGTTGTGTTAGGCTGAATTTTAATATATCGAAATACCATAAGTAACCATAGTATTTTGTAACGTTCCACAGATGGGGACTCATTTAACGAAAACTCATTTGCTTATGGAATCGTTTGCTGTTGCCACATGGCGCCAGCTGCCATCAGTCCACCCAGTCTTCCAACTTCTGTTTGTTCATCTCCGCTATGTCAAGGCCATCAACACCTTGGGAAGAAATGAACTGACTGCACAAGGAGGTATCGTGGACAAGACTCTTAGCATAGGAGGTGGAGGTCACATTCAACTGCTAGAAAAGACGTACAAGAATTTCAAATTTGAGATGCTATCTTTGCCAGACATGTTAAAGAAGAAAGGTGTTGATGATATTGAGAAGTTGCCAAATTATTATTACAGGTGAGCTTCTAAGTGATATGTATATAAGATATTTAGAGAAGGGTGCTAATTAACAATTAGATTATGAGCTTGAGATTTCTATTAGGTGATAGTTGATGAGGTCGAAGGCCGAATCAACTATCGCCTCATAGAAATCGAGAGCGAATAATGTAATGGTTTTAGTAGAATTCTAACATAAATTAACGCAAATAACGGTTTCCAATGATTTACCCACGCTAAATTGAACTTTATCCTCAAACAAAGTTGCACCTATCGAACTGTCCTTGGCAAATTTGCAGTTGTTTACGAACGTACCCGCTTTTTCAGTATTTTCAAGTTTTTGAAATCAAGAAACTGTAAATGTACTTCCGTTCAGTCTTCTCAGGAATTTAATTACCAGTTCACATCTAAAATTCCTTCCAAAACTTCGGGAAAACTATAAAAACATCGCATTTCGTAGACGACCGGCAGCCAACTGTACTCTAATGGTATATACGAGTAGCTCAGCCAATCAGATTTCAGCATTTACATTAGTATACTAGTAGAATTCTACTAATAGGGCTTATGAGACTTGTGTAAATATATTCATCTATGAATAAATCAAAGCGATACCTAAAGTAAGCTACCTGTTTATTAGGGATGACGGACTTCGCTTGTGGACAGCCATCTCAGATTTCATCCGGGAATTCATCAGCATTTTCTATCGGTCAGATGATTACGTATCCAAGGATAACGAAATACAGTCCTGGGTGAGAGAAATCCACGACAATGGCTTCCCTGTTAGAGAAGGTGATGTAGATCACGACTTTCCTGAGAGTTTGCAAACACGGGCTCAACTTGTTCACATGCTGACCTGTGTTGTGTTTGCATGCTCGTGTCAGCACGCAGCGGTGAATTTTCCCCAGATGGATATCACAGCCTTCATACCAAATGTCCCGCCAGTAATGCGTCAGCCAGCACCCACAAGGAAAAACCAGGCGACCCTGAAGCTCATCATGGATACTTTGCCGAACAAGTGTCAGGCTGGTTGGCATATTGCTACTATGTACGCTTTGACGCGGGTATCGGAAGACGAGGTCAGTGACATGCGAAGATTACTTCAGTTATGAGCCAGGTTTGACTCATTCAAAATGCAAAATGTCTAGACAATACTGAGCAGGAAAAATCTAACTCTAAAAACATGGGCCACAGGTTTGCAGGGGGTCTTATACTGCCGCAATCTTAATATCGAGGGCCACAGGTGTGTCAGCTTTGTGGTTAAGTGTCGCCTGCACTAAATAACGTTATTTACGCTCCTTGCTCCGTTACTAAGGATTGTATTTACATTGTGCATTGTTAAGGCTACGCTCGGTTTGAGAACTAAACTGACCCAAATCTTTGCCATAATTTGGCCAATCAATTAAGTGGCCGTTAATTGTAAGATTATCTCAAATTACAATAGAACTGGAAATGGGTACCTTTTCCCTGCAAAGGTGAGGTCAAACAGGCCAAACATGACACTACGCATGTTATAATGTACCACCGATAACGCTCGAAAAATGGGAGGGGTAAAGTGGGTAGAAAAAAAACTTGCCCTTCATCGAAGCTTTCAGGAAAGAGGCCTGCAACCTGATGTTTAAATGCTTAAATCTGCACCTATTCAAGTCCCGGATGTGACTCCTTCCGGGAAACAAATCACGGGGCAAGTTGCGTAAAATCATTTATCCCTTTTAGTAATAAATTTCATTTAATAATCTCCAACTACAGTACAAAACATAAGTAATGAGAAAAAATGAGTACTTCAGTCAACTTCTAAACCTGATTTACCATCAAACGATTATCGACAACCCGGCATTGGAAATTAGAGATTGAACTTGAAGTAGTCTTGACAAGTCCCGAAAAGTCACCATGAAATTTTTTCTCAAAACGTAAGCGTTGGTCCTAGCCAAAGAAAACTCTGTTCGATGTCGGTGGGCTTCGAAGCCATAACTTTCTAATTACTGATCATCGTTGCTGTACCGACTATGCCGAACTTAAGGGTTATTTCCATAACATAAAATAACCATTAGGAATAATTCTCAACTATCAACATCAGTTAGAACGGAGGGCGAGGTGTTTAGCAAAATCCAGAAGCTCGAGTATCGCAGATAGTCGCCCACTAATCTTCTGTACCAAATACGTACAATTATCAGCCCGGGACAGATTGATAGTGAACATGGCTAGAAAAGCTGACGATCAAACTACATCCCTGAGCAATACAGGTTAAGACAGGCTTTGATTTTTCTGTTGTACTGCCTAAATTCCTAATTGTCGTTAATTGAATGTTGTTCTCGTCCATTTTTTCGATTTAACAAATTGAAGTCAGTTTTTCATGGGTCAATCTTGATCATGAATTTCGTTATAACATTGTGGATACACTAGGCGACACCCTAGTGAATCTACAGACTACTTTGAAAATGTTATGACGAAATTCTGAGGATCCACTCGGCTCTCGCCTGGTGTATCTACAGCTACTTTGACAATGTTATGACGAAATTCATTGTCAAAAACAGGACAGAAGCATGAAGAAACTGAGGTTAATTTGCGATACTAAACTGTCAAATTGTCCGCTCTCGCTAGTTGCCGCATCGCATAAATTAGATAAATTCATGTGTCTGCCCGCTTATTGTCGATAAAATTAGCCGATGAGCGTGCGAGAATTTCTGCAGTTATCGTAAAAATCCTTTTGGTATCTTTTGGCTAGCATGCAGGCCAAAGCACTATTGAATAGGGGTAGGAGAGGGGCGACTTTTTACCATGGGCATCACACGCAATCTATTTCTTTATTGCATTAATTTTTTTAAAATTAAACTTTGATAAAACTGTCTCAACAGTTTTGTGCATGTTTTTAGCAGTTTTTGTTTTAGTCTCTCTCTGTGTGTTTTTTTTTTTCTAGCGTTTCATTGGAGACTACTCCCAAAGTCCACTGATGGGCAGTGAAGTAGAAGACGCTATTTCTCGTTTCCAGTCTTCCCTACAGAGAATCTCTGACAAGATCAAACAACGCAATGCATTAGTAGAATTTCCTTATACTTACTTGTTACCAGAGAGGGTGCCAAACAGTATTGCGATCTAAAACAAAATTGTGATTAATGTCGGCTTCTACATGATTTTTTTATCCCACATCAGAGGAAAGTAAACAGTTTTCAAGATTGTGACTTAGCTAGTTTTTAGACATGCCGCCACTCAAACAAGCCAAACAGATACTCAGCATATTGTAACATGGTTAGAAAACTTAGATCAGTAAGACCAGTAAGCTATCTACAAACAATTGACAACGGTGCTGAACTCGAGACTAATAAGATCCAACAAATCAAACTACTGGCAGGGTGAACAGCTTGAACCCGAGATCTGCGGATCACATGACCAGTGATTAGCCTGTTGGCCAAGCTGCCTCCTTTACTGAAAGGTTAAAAATATCTACAACTCCATATATAAACTGTAAAACCAAATTGATTGCAAGGCTGGTACTACGGCAGAAGGGCAAAATTTATTGGCCAATATTTCAACTAGCAGAGCTCGTCTTCTTCAGGGCCAGTACTTGATACACTGAAAAATAACGGCTCTAAAATTTGAATCTAGATGATATACAATGGCAGTTAATGTATAACTAATAAAAGTAACATGAACAGTGATATAAAGGTTACAAATGTAGATAAATGTATACAACACTGAAAACAAGAAAAACATTCAACGATCATTTCGGTGGTTCATTCCATTCGGTTCTAGCGTTTGGCCTGTGTGTATCAGATAGGCCTCCCTTGCTTTCCTGCGTGAGGTATTGGGTGTTGGTTGAAGCTCGAGTGGAATGAGTGTCATGTCTTCGATAGAGTGATCAGGTAGGTTGAAATGTGTTGGTATTGCTGCTGAAGCGTTGGCGTGACTTGGATTGTTCGTGGCTTGTCTGTGTTCTGTGAATCGTTCTCTAAGTGTACGTTTAGACATGAGGAACTTTCTTTCACAGTGAGTAAAGTCAAATGGCATACGACATGAAATCAAGCTTTGAGCTCCAATTATATCAAATATATATTTTTCTTTATTGAAGTCCATATTGTTACGTTAAAAGCTTTTCCTACAAGGAAACCGAGAACAAAGTAAACTGCACCCCTTAAGTACACTAAGGACATTTTACTGGCATTTTTGTCGTATTTAATGCGATTTCTGTTTAAATTGTTGTCAATAAATGTAAAGTGAGTGATTTTATACTTAAAATGGCGTTGTTCAATAGCTCCAGTAGACTAATACTGCACCTACTCAAAAGTAAACCACAGACATTTTATTGTGTTGCTATTACTCGTTATTGTCAATGAATATTAAATTGAGTGATTATTTGCACATAAGTGAAGCCTTGGAACCAAGGCTGGCTCATAGCTGCCGGAGCTTATCCCGGTTTCTGTAGCATGAAGCGGCTAGAAGTGTGTTGGACGGGATGCTAGTCCATCGCAGGTCACTCCCCCGTAATTTTGTTAGGTTTCCCCAACAAATAGCCGGTGCTTATTTATATACCAGGGTGGAGAGAGGCACTACGAGAGTAAAGTGTCTTGCCCAAGAACACAACACAATGTCCCCGGCCAGGGCTCGAACCCGGACCGCTCGCTCCGGAGTCGAGTGCACTAACCATGAGGCCACCGCGCCTAAAATGCTATTTCGTGACTTCCAGGCGAGGAAACCTGTGTACAGCGGTCACCTGGTATATAACGCTCACCTGGCCATACACCTTACTCCAAAATGGCCGCAATTTTAGTATTCTTTAGCTTACTTGCAAATTAGCCCTTGTTGCCTCGTTTAAGGTAAAATAGTCTTTTGAATTTCTAGTTTAAGAACGAGGCAACAAGGGCTAATTTGCAAGAAAACAAAAGAATACTAAACTGGCGGCCATTTTGGAATAAGATGTATTTCGCAAGGGTGTACAGGTTTGACTATAACCTGGTATTTCTTTTGTTTTGAATAGCAAGCTTAAATTTCTAATTTCAGCTCTACCGTCGAACTTCTGCCCCTGTCGACGATTTTCAACAAGTTAAGGTGGCCGAACACAGTTTTCGCGCGAGCTCTTGCTGATACGATTCAGCAAGTGCACAAGGATTGTAAAAGCAAACATGCCGTTGATACAGCGATCATTTTATGTGCTCAATGCCAGCTCTATCTTTGCTATTTTTCTTCGTAATTGAACGCAGTGTGGCTTTAGTTTTTTATAACAGATATGTTAGAAAAGGTAACGATACAAAGCACCGAGCGAAAGAACCTAGTTAAATGCAGCGCATGCGCAGTTGCTCGAAAATTAAAACCGATTGCTTTTGGAGAAACTTGCCGATTTCGAACAATCCAGTCGTTAGAATTTCAGAAAACCACGTGAATGATTTATCGCGAAAATCTGAATTTTGGCATAGGGAATTTTCAATAAATGGAATTAAAAACTGTATAACCACAGCAACAAACCGATGACAGTGCCGGATCTTTAGTAGACCTGGATCAGTAGAAATTTCAGAATACAAAATATAGACGGCGCACTGATCCCAACGGCAGATATGACCAAAATGAAATAAAACAGATTAAAGGACTAAATTATTTTAAACAAAATTGCCCTATATTTCGGTCTGCGATACAAACCTTCCTCGGGGGCCCCTGAAGGCTCCGGGTACTTCTAAAACTGATGTTTAGAAATAAATTGTAACCGATGGATCCCGAAACAATCAGCATTCTGCATGCTGCATATTTTAAAAGTACCCGTTAGATTTCTCACTTGGGTGAAATGCGAATTTATACGCTGCGGACAGAAAAATAAACTGTCGAATGAAACTGATAATCTACCTGCTGTTATTTAACAGATTTTTTATCCTTTTTTTGTTCCATTGGCCAAAGAACGTGAGCCTTCCTTTCGTGTAGGGAAAATATATGCTGTGTACGCTATTAAGATTGCCATTAACTACTAAGCTTGAAGATAATATATATATCTTGAGGGCCATGTGCCCTCAAGGAGCGGAAGGTACATTAATGCCTAGTACGATAAGCGAAATAACTAAAATGATCAAACCCTGAACGAGAGCGTAAACTGAAACTAATTATCCCAGTTTATTGCTCTTAGCCTGGCTCAGGGAGGATTTGAGTTGTATGAGCAGACGGTACCAAAATATATATTTATTCATTCAACTGACAGTCTGTTTATTTTGTATGTATTACCAGAGAGACCTTGGATACCAAAGCCGTCATACCCATTAGCTGGTATAGAAAATGTAGTCCCTCCCCTCTACGATCAGTTTTGTTTTGAGGGGGTTAGGGGGTGGGGGTTATACTGCAGCAATCCTAATATTGACACTCCCCACAATCTAAATGCCTGAACAAGGCTTCAGAAAACATATATTATGTTGTACAAACCAGAAATTGTAAAACATTGGAGACTGAAGAATTCAAGGTGGACGAACACAGGTTTCAAGCGCCTATGCCTAATTCACCATTACTTTTTAACTATTTATGCTTTGGCGCCCGTTTTTGCAGGAGTCAAGGTTAACCACAGAAGTATTTACTCTCGCATTTTGGGTGTGTGCTGTTGCCATGCCAACAGGATTGGTTAAAAACAAGGCTTATAAAATGGTTTTTGTTTATGAAGAAAAATCCAGTGGTTAGATTGTTTTTCATCGTTTGCCCACTACCAATTGACATTAGATCCCTTCTGTAAACACTGTTCTAATAGAATTTTGAGGTAGGCGATTTTCGTAATTCGCCGTAAATCGTTTTCTGTATTATTGAAAATTCAAAATATAGACGGCACACTGATCCCAACGGCAGATATGACTAAAATGAAATAAAACGGAGTAAAGGAGCCCTATATTTCGGTTTGCAATACAAACCTTCCTCATGGGTCAGAGAGAGATGTGAATAATTATGAAAAGAGACGCCATAAAACGTACCCGTCCTGGCCTATTTGCATCAGCCCAGCTTAAACTGGGATGTCCCAGAAGATACGGAAATAACCATCATTATTTTCTTGGCTAGATGCCGCGTCTAATGAGAAAATTCGACAAGGACTCCATACCCATTGCTAAAACCTAATATCAATTTAAAATGCTAAATTAGATGACATAACTATTAAGAACCTTCCCTACAAAACGATATCCATAGATCAGTTTTTATGCCAAAATAAAGGATGCAATATTTTAGATGTCATACTTTAAACGAGACCTATTGTAGCCACACTATAATTATGTTTCAAATTTACTTTTCTGCATTCCACCCGAAAACCTCCCGGAAGAACTGACAGTTGCCCATAGTAGCTAATGAGCTTCCATATAATCATTGAGTACCTCACCATCAACGGGTATATTACGAACTCACAATGTGGTCAACTCAGTTGGCAGTTGGTAGAGCACTGCACCGGTATCGCAGAGGTCATGGGTTCAAATCCCGTTTAAAGCCTAATTTTTTTTTCAGGCTTCAATTTCACAACTGTTTAAGTCGTTTGTACCACTGCGATGATCAATCATGTCTCAGTTATATCTTTCTCCACAGTTCAAATATATAAACTTTCGTATATTCACTTGAATAAATTTTAACATCAAAAACTTTTAAAGCAGAGTTGGGTGACACTTAAGGAAAACGGGCAGCATACAGAGCAGTTAAGGGGTCTGGAGAGGGAAAACTAGAGGCTCTGTTGGCTCAATACCTGAGACTGATTTATTGTCGGTGGTATGGATGGTTAACTCATTTACCGGAGCTTAATTTGTGAAAAACCAAGTGTTTAGCTTCTAAAACCAGTTGATCGAGGTTTCTAACAGGTCTCTGTTCACTTTGGAATTGCAAAGCGTTTCTATATTTTTTGTTATCTTCCTTATTATTGCACCGAGTTGGCTTTTGTTTTCCAGGCTCTCCAAAAACCAAAAACCAAATCACCACAAACGACAAAGCGATCCATGTACATGTTAATTAATAAAGGAGGCTTTAAAATTGCATCTACGAAATAAATACAGAGGGTTGAAAACACAGCTGCTCGACTAGTCACTCGTTCATCCAAGTACGATCGCATAACCCCTTCATTGCAGCAACTTCTTTGGCTTCCTAAGCTTATCGTACCAAGTTGTCTTTAAAATTGTACTGCTTGTCTACAGAGCCGGTCATGGACTGTGCCCTGGTTATGCAGTCTCTTAACTATTACAGAAGAGAGAATCATGACTATTGCGCACAAGTTCTCTAGGACTCCTAGCAACACCAACACCAAGAACAAAAACATATGAAGATAGAGCATCAGTCTCATTCTGTAAACCAAAAGTATGGAATGGCCTACCCTGAACCACGTCAGAAATGTTGGAACACTGCCTTTATTTGAAAAAAAAAAATTAAAATATATTTATTTTCTATATTTATCGATAGTTATTGTGTTAACTTTTCAATTAATTTTAATTAATTTCTTTGACTTATTGTAAAGCGCCATGAGAGTTTTTTGATATGCAGTGCGCTATATAAATACTTGTTATTGTTATTGTTATTATCTAGTGGGATTGACAGACTTTGTTAAGCAGGCTCATGGTTATTTTTTCCTTGATGTTAAATGAATTAGTAATTGCTACCTCCTTCACAAATAAATTATTATTTGCCTAACGAAACTTGAACCGGCAATCTGAAAATCTTAGGGAATTTCCATAGAACATCGATCTCATTCAAGTCTTCTTAAAACAGTAGATCTCTTATGTTTGGAAATGTCTAGCAATTTCAACTCGTATGTTTGGCTTTGCATTTAGGGGAAATTTTTGTCCTTGAACATACTCTAAAATCTCGATTTTTTCTCGAGATCTAATGTAGGAAAAAATAACTAAAAGCAGTTGCATCTGATATTAAACTCTGAAAAGATATCAGGCTTGAACGCATCTCTGCTACACGAGTGCAGTGCTCTACCAACTGAGCTATCAAGCCAACTGGGAGCTGGTCCCATTGTGAGTTCGTGTTATACCCGTTCAAGGCGGAACTTTTTTCAGGCTTCAATTTTACTTCTGTTTATAAGTTTTATATATCGTTGCGATGATCAATATTTCTTCATATCTTTGATTGCAATTCAAATATATGATCTTTTATGTATTCACTCGCATTTTTCACTATCTACAAGTGTATTACGAATTCACAATGCGACCAGCTTTCATTTGGCTAAATAGCTCACCGGTATCGATAAGGTCATGGGTTCGAAAACCTATCAAGCTTGAATTTTTTTCGGCTTTAATTTCACAACTGCTTAACTTGTGTATATTACTACGATCACCAATCATTATATAACATTCGTTTTCGTCTCTTTGAGATCATTAAACAGCTTGTCCTGAACAACAACATACGAACAATACATGTTTATGAGCTCCCTGACGTCACGAAAACGTAACGAAATACATCAAGTCATGTCAAGTGCCCCCAAGAGTTTATCAATACCGATTTTTTCCAAATATGCCGACGAAAACTTTCAGAAAAATTACCATAAGCAACTGGATATGTTTCTCTTTATTATACGATACCGCTATATCTACTCTAGTAAATCTGAAACAAAGTAAATGCAATGAAAGGACCCTTTTACTTCAAGTTTTTTTCATACCGTCTGCTATCATAATAAACTTTTGGCATGAAAATGTGCACGGCGTTGATTCCAGTTTTTGAAGGGAAGTTTGTTCAGGGTGATGTAATCTGATTTAGTATTTTGAATTGATATTGAGTTTCACTAATAGGTATGGAGTTCTTGAATTTTTTTTTTTCTTTGAAAGAAGCTCAGTTTAGCCAAGTAAATAGTAATAGTTAATTCCTCATCTTCTTTGACGTCGATATTCGAAAAGACAAAAATGTTCCAAAGTTAAAGCTACACTGATGAAAGTAGAAAATAGCCATGAAGCGTGCATTTTATTGTTTCTGTTGTCATATTTATACACATCTCTTGTTAGCCTAATTAAACATCATTAAGAAGATTAAACTAAAATTGTGATTCACATGCTTTACAAGTGTCAACGTAGCTGTAGTTTTATTCGTCTTCAGAATCCAAACAGAATATTCTCTTGTAGATTTTCTTAACAGCGGTCCGGAAATCTCGGAGACGCAAGCAGTACATCAGTGGATTCAATGATGAATTAGAAAGCATCAATGTTACTGAGAACTCATAAGCCAATACAACCGATGTATTTGAAGACTTTGCCATGTTGTTTATTGCTGTGGCGACGAAAAAGGGAAGATAACACAACAGGAAGACGAAGAACACGTAAAGAGTGTTAATGGCTGATTTCCGCAGCCTTTTCAAGCGACTGACCTCAATTTCCGATAACTGCACTGTCATTTGATCCTGAATTTGAGCTTTGTGCCGTTTGACAACTCGGTAAATTTTTACATAAACAGCAAATGTACCGATAAGAGAAAGAGCAACAACTACAGCCGCTAACGTGGAGTAAACTTGAAAACCTGCTAACCAAACCAAACACAGCAATCCGTTTGTTAGCCACACAGCTCCCTGTGTAACCATAGAACGTTTTTCAGTCACAATCTCCCTATATCGCAGGTGCAGGGAAATTGCTAGACATCGGTCCAAGCCAATCAATGCAATGTAGAGAAAAGAGACTCCAGCTAAAAAAGAAACCGATATGCTATAAACAACCAAAATAGTACAATGCGGTACGGAGTCGTCGTAGACGCTTAACATTACAGAGATATACAATGGATGAACAACAAGTCCCACTCCAAGATCAGTCAAAGCTAAGCCGAGCAGGAAATAGTTCGCCGTTGTACGTAAAGACGATTCAAACACAAAGCTGAGAAGGATCGAAACGTTTCCTAAAATCCCCGTGAACATGAGCGCTATATTGGCGATTATGTTAACTAAAATACTAATTCGTTCATCGTTAAGTGAAAGAACAGGAACATTCACCAAGCATTCAGTTTGTGTGGCGTTATTAGATGTCGCGTTCATGATTTATAACACGGCCTGTGTTCAGAGTCACTTGCGGCTTGCGTTTTTTCTGTCTCCTAGACACCCTAATTTTCAGCAGAGGAATCGTCAAAGATGTAAAAGGTCTGACGTAAAACGTTGCAATCTGCAGGATGCTGGCACCATCAAAACTGATATTCAGAAATAACTTAAAACTGATTAATCCCGACGTATTAGTAAATAAATTGCAATCAACTGAAGTTGCGTTATGTTTTGAAAGTACACATATGATTACTCACTTGCGTCAGTTGCAAATTTATTCGTTGCGCACCGAAGAAAATAAACTGTCGAATGAAACTGTTGATCCACCTGCTGTTATTTAATAATTTCCTTTTTTCCCTTTTTTGTTTCCATTGGCCAAAGAAAGGGAGCCTTACGTTCATGTAAGGCAGATGTGTTGTTTACGCACTTGACAGCCGATTTCCATTAACTCAGACTAACCTGGAGGGTATGCGCACTATAAGCAAAATAAATAAAAAGATCAAACCCACTAGGGCGGGAAATGAAAATTATTTTCCCAATTACGTCTTTCCCTGGCTCAGCGACGATCCGAGTTGTATAACCAGATGGTGCCAAAAGATACATTTAATCATTCAACTGACAGTCTATGTTTCTAGGTGTGACCACACGAGTTAAAAGGTTCGCGCGATATCTATTAGCTGGTATGGATTATGTCTTCACTGAGACAATACTAGTTTACGGTATTTTCTTATTAAACTCAGTGAAAATATACCTTAAACAACTATTGTCCAAGCAGGTCCGTTGCGCTATAGCTCTTGTGTTAACGGAATAATTTAACAAAGGTTTTAATTATTTTGTCGCCTATATCAAAAAGGCGTCATTAAAAAAGTTTCTAATAAATATATATTTGTACTTCAGTAGTTTCGCGCGTTCTTAATTATTTCTCGATTTTCGCTCAATATTTGGCGAGATTTTAATTTTGAACTAAGAGCACACAATCTCACGTACGCTCGAAAAGGAAGGTTTCTCTAACCTCACCTTGCTCTCACCTTGCTAAAATCCTTCAGCGATAACTACAGAAAAACTGTTTATGGTCAGAATGATTTTAAAAACTTCTCTAAAGACATTCTCCATAAACTGCAGTAATATAGTGGTTCGGAAGAAAAAAGCTAGGCACGTGGTGGTAATGAGACTTTCCTCTTCTATGGACCCAATTTTCGTGTCTATTTATACACTTAAACATAATATATGCAGTTGTTTGATTTTGTTATATGAATACTAAGGTATTAGATTTTGGGTGAGTAAATCTCGCTATCTTAGCTTTTGAAATTCTTTTAAATTGTTCACGGGTAAAGGCTCGTGCAATTTTGAGAAAGTTCGAAATATCCCTCCTAGTGTCAATCCTTATTCGCCTTCATAGCATATTTATGTTGTTTATGCATATACCACACACGTCAATAGTGTTTTTCACGCGTTCTGATTGGTTAACGAAGGTGTTTAACAAAGCACTATTCACCTGGAGTCTAGATCTAGAAAAATAATTTGTATGAGTGATCGTAAGGATGCAAGCACTACAGTGCAAATTAAAAACTGTATCTACCTGCTCTCAGCCAATCATACTTGATGTAATTTTCTCGCTCACATAAAGTCTGGTTCTCAGTAGCGAAAAAGCATAAGTCAACACACGCAGGTGCAGTAACATGTTGATAATTAGTGCTTTTTGTTAGGAACATTTTTAACAAAAAGCGCTGATGATCAGCATCTTACTGCATCTGCGTATGTCAGCCTAGCTTATGCTAATGCGCTAGCGAAAACCGGCCTCAATAAGTTAATTTACTTCGAATTCTGGTTCACGTGGTTTATTTGCAATCATGGTAAAATGCTTAAAGTTACAAGTTATCATTATTGAGTATTGTGGAAATTTGTAACCCTTAATTAAAGGAGGCAGCTTGGCCGGCAGGTTAATCAATGGTCTTGAGATCTGCAGATTGGGCTTCAAGCTGTTTATCATGTCATGCCAGTATTTTGATTTGTTGGATCTTGTTAGTCTGGGGTTCGAGGTAGGCCTGTCTCAATTGTGCTCGGGAACTTAAAAGCAACTTTTGGAAATTGGAACAAGTTTAGCCTTTCTGAGCAACTTCTGAGTAAAATATAGGTTTAAGAGCACATATCAAGTACAAAAAAGTCAACAACGTCATAAAAAAGACTTCAATGTACGCAAGGAACGTTAATCAATTTTTTGAAATTTGAACATTTAACCTGTCACCTGACGTTTAGCAAGACTTCAAATGAACGATGTGTTTTGTACTGTTAGTGTCTTTGAATTTTGCCCATTTTTCCAGTAACCCTTTAAGAGTCAGGTTTCAAGCATTTTTTTCTGATGGCAGAGTTGTTGAGGCAAAATGCTTGTGGAAATTTAAAGAAAAAAACTCCCAAGGAAGTTGCAATTAGTTCTGGCTATGATGTAAAATGTATATGAAATAATTCATATTTGGACTGCGGTTATAGATGCAAGTGAAGTATGATCCTCGCAGTAAATTTTCCAATTGAAGCAATTGGAAAGAAGAAGCCTGAAAAAAAAAACATGACCTCCGCGAATACCGGTGCGATGCACCTTGCTCCCAATGTGTGGCTTCATAGCTCAGTTGGTAGAGCGTCGCACAGGTAGACGCGGAGGTCAGGAGTTCGAATCCCATTGAAGCCCTGATTTTTTTCAGGCTTCTTCTTTCCAATTGCTTAAATTGGAAAATTTACTGCGAGGATCATACTTCACTTGCATCTATAACCGCAGTTCAAATATGAATTGGTTCATGCACACTTTACATCATTTCATTACGGGAGATATGAACTCATTTAATTGAACTTGCTCCCAATGTGTGGCTTCATAGCTCAGTTGGTAGAGCATCGCACCGGTATTCGCGGAGGTCATGGGTTCGAATCCCGTTGAAGCCCTGATTTTTTTCAGGCTTCTTCTTTCCAATTCTATAGTTCTGGCTATGTTCACGAAGTTGAAGGTAAACTTATACTGAAGACAAACTCTGCATGGTACACTCAGATACAGATTGAAATGGCAGCATGTGAACTTAAGGAAGGTGCTCTCATTTACATTGACAAGGGTGTTTGTATTATGAATGTACCATTTGATAAAGACTTTTGACTTCATTTGAGGGAGAAACTAAAAACATTCTTCCTGTTTTGTTAAGTTAAATGTTTACTTTACTAGCTTGGGGTACAGGTTGCAAATAGCTGCACAGATCATAACAACATTGTCAATTGTGTGTTTAACTTTTAGAGGAATCAACTTTTGCAGAAAAGAGAAAATTTTTAGCCTCTCGATACCACGTTCTACATGAATTCTTGAGGAGGTAATTCATCTTGTTTTTGTGACCTGCTTACTTGATAATGGTTTTCCTTTTGAAAAAGGAGGGATATTTAATGTACAACCCCTCTCTTTACAATAATCTCATACTGTAAAGCCACGGTCTGCCATGATGTCATCTCCAGCCTCCAGGAGATCTGAAATGCCACACTTCTTTGTAAGGTCCTTGTCAGATACGTTCCGAGGCAATAATTTGGAAACAAATGTAAATGCACCTGAAGGTGACATGCCAACTAGACATTTCAATGTATTTCTTTGTTTGTATTCACTCCATGTTTGAATTTGTGCAGTGGGTGTTTTGGATTTCTCTACCTGAAATTCAGTTAAGTCAATGATGACTCTAGTATTTCAGTAATTCTTGAAACACTTTAGTAGACAGCTCTTAATCTGATCTCTTAATGGCCAATGAATGAGGTATTGAGCAAGAAAAGCTGTCCATGTGACAAAGATTTTTGTGACCAGAGTATTTGATAAACCAAAGATGTCAGCCACAATCCTCCCTGTCAGGCCATGTTTTATTTTGACTAGAGTCATAGTAAACTCATCAAATAAGGGTAACTTTCTTTTAGGCCCAGATTTCTGTTTTGTATCACTCTCCTAAGGAAGTAAAATAAGATAAACGGAAAGCCAAATTCTAAAAGTATTATTTATTTTATTTGGGGACAGCAGCTGGTGAGTAGCCTCTTCCCTCACCATCCCCCATACCCCTTCCTCTGACAAAATATAAAATAATAAAATACTGGTGTTATAGCCCCCACCACCCTCCCTCCACCCTTACAAAATAATTTGTGCTATCTGTCTTAAGGTGGCTCAAAACAGTTCACATCACTTTTGGCTGCATATTGGTAGTAAAAGAATTCCCAGTAAATATTGTTTATGTTATGAGTATGTTTTCGACCTAAAGAGTTAACAACCTTCACAAGCTCACAAACTCAAAATTGAACTCGGTGACCCATTTTTTTAACAGCATGATCAGCAAAATAATCAAGGTGCAGTTCTGCAAGGTAAAAAAAAAATCTCCACTCTGTTTACAAACACTTTGAATTAAAATTTTAGCCCGTCTTAAACACTTCATTATGAATCAATAATTTGTTGTCTCTTTAAAAAAAAAGTCAGTTAAATGCGGCAAAGGAAAAAATCTCACCATGTATTTTCCCGCTTGGTTTCTTTCTCCTTTCACCCAATACTTTCAGAATACTAAAAATAGCCATAAGTAACGCTAGAAACAGTGGGAAAACAGCAAGACTACCAAAGGTCAAACTGGATTTTGCGCGCCGTAGTTTTTCTCACTTAGGTGCCTCGATTTTTAACTCATTGCCACTAAGTTTAATTAAGAAACATTCATTCTAAAGTTTTATTTAGGAATGCCTTGGACGATTATTACTTGTAATTTTTATTGTAATTTTATTGTAATTTTTATTGTAGTTTTTATTGTAGTTTTTAATGGTTTTTCAACTTTGTACATTTTTTCGCTTTAATATGTATCTATTTTATTACTAGTTTTTAATTCTTAGTCAGCAGGACCCCGTTGATAACAGTACTTTGTACTGACAACAACAACAACAAGATTTATTTGAACTGTAACATTAACTAAATAACTAATTGAACAAGATATAAATTAAAAATACATACAGTTGCTGGTCACCCAAAATAACTAAAGAGCTAAACTAGTTGAGTGACCACCATTTATTAATTGGAAATAGATATAAGGTCAGAAAAGAGGTATTTTACATTTTACTTTTTACACACTTAATTAGATTACAGGACAAATAATTCTTAAACACGTTTACAATAATAAAGTAAAAATAAATAAATAAATAAATAAATAACAGAAACACCAAAATATAACAGTAGTAGTAAAACTTAATAGAACTTAATGAAATGCTCGGTTAATTCTTTTTTGAATAAATGAGGAGTTAGAATTTTAAATATCTCATCAGTTTCATTCCACAATTTAGGTCCATTGTATCGAATATTAAATTTACCATAGTTTGTTCGAATTTTTGGAACATAAAAAGTTGTTCTAGTTGCAAAGCGAGTGTTGACATTATGCTTATCTGTTTTAATTAAAAAATGAGTCGAAAATCTTTGGTAATTTGCCAGTAAAGAATTGGTGCATGAAGTAAAGAGTTTGAAGTTTGATATGATCTTGAAGTTTTAGGAGTTTAAGTTCAGAAAACAAAGGACTTGTATGAGCATCAAAATCAGAAAAGGTAATTCGTCGGATCGCTTTCTTTTGCATTCTTTGGAGTGGTTTAATATTATGATCATAGGTGTTACCCCAGACTATACAGCAGTATGAGAAAAAAGGAAGAATAATAATGGCATGGTATAACTGAACTAAAGGGTTATCCTGGTTAAATATTCAATTTATTATTATTATATTAGGGAGGGTATTCCAGTGTAAAATCTCACCGAAGAGTCGTCCGTTATGATTGACTGTTGAAGCGAAACGCCATCGCGGGATCATTATAGATGGTTGAAACTGCATCTGCCTTACAATATCCTAATCCTCCTTGAAAATGAACGGAACAAATCATGTGATTCGATGTAATCTGGCTTACGCTTTTGATGTCTTTCCTCCTTAAAAAATGAAACCACTTTCTCCGTAATTCTGCTTCTTTTGGGAAGGAAAAGAAAGAAACCCTTTTGTAAGTCTTGGTATTTCCTCTTGT